>MKEJ01089949.1:0-10518 GCA_001753735.1 Embelia ribes
AATGAAGATTGGAAGTGATTTCCCTTATCCTTTAGGGTGCAAACCAAGTTCCATGAAGACTTTGAAGTAAGGGTCGAATATGGTTGGCGCCCTAAACAATGTACTCTTTGCAATGTTTTTGGTTACCAAACACAATCTTGCCCTAAACAACCTCCAAAAATCCCTATTCCTACTAACCAAACAAAACTAGTATATAGACCTTACACCCTCGACCTAAAACCCCTCCACATTCGGCCTTTACCGAACCAACTCAAGCCTCTCACATAAAAAATTCGAATCCCAAACAAACCCTTTTACTCGAGGCCATTAGACCCTCACACACAACCTTAATTTCAAACTCTTTCAAGGCTCTTGAAGGTGGTTTGGTCGACTCATATAGTAGGACATGCCATCAAAAAAGTCTCAAGGAAGATTGCAAGGCTATAACGGGGTTGGAAGCTTCAAATGGGGTTGGTTTGAATTCCAGAGAACCTAGTGGTCCGAGGCCTAGTGGAATCGACATAGAAGGGATGCTTGCGGATAAAGGAAAATCGTCTATAGAAAATGGAACACCATCTCCTATTCTATTGGGCCATAAAGTGAAATTAGTTGATGAACTCGACCGAAGGAACAAGAAAAATCTTAAGAAGAGTGCTCACAGGAAGAAGAAGAAGATTTATGAAGCCGAAAAGATGAAGGCTAGGGGTGACAAGGGGACCGAGATCCCTACATCGTCTACTTGATGTATCATCTTACATGCTGGAATGTAAGGGGCTTAAATAACCCCTCGAAGCACGTGGAGGTAAGGAAGCTTATATTTGATAATAATATTTATTGTATTACCTTAATTGAAAATAAACTTAGTCTTGATAATATTAGTTATGTTTGCAACTCTATTTGGCCTAAGTGGAAGTTTACTCATAATGGTTCTAGCATATCTAGTTGTCATATTTTAGTTGGGTGGAATCCGGAGGTGTGGGATCTTAAGGTGCTTGATAGCTCTAATCAATTTATGCATGTTAATCTAGTTGCTCTTGCAAATGATGTTAGTTGCATGGCTACCTTTGTCTATGGTTCAAATTATGTTCTTGAAAGATGGAAGCTTTGGGCCGATATGTTATATATCTTTTCAGGTTCATAATGATGTTTGGGTAGTTTTAGGTGATTTCAATGCGATTAGATTCTCATATAAGAAGGATGGCAGTACTAGGAAATGGCCTACTTACATTAATAATTTGAATGATTGCATTAATGGATCCATATTGGAGGATTTAAAATACAAGGGTATTTTCTTCACTTGGAATAATAACAATGGGGATTTCCTTATCCGGAGGAAATTTGATCGTGCCCTTGTGAATGATACTTGGCTCCAAGCTCTTCCTAATTCGGAGGCTAATTTTCTCACTCATTGCGTGTCAGACCACACTCCTATGCTCATTTCTTTGGGTATCCATTTTGAAGGGGGACATAAGCCTTTTAAGTTCTTCAACTTTTAGAAAGATTTTCCCGAATTTAAAAGTATGGTGGCAGAAGCTTAGAATAAGCCTATTGGGGGGTATAAGATGTATGTGCTCAGTAAAAAACTTAAAGCAGTTAAATGCATGCTCAAGGCCCTCTCCCGTAGGAAATAAAAAGAGTTAAGCTCGGATTTTAAGGAGATTAGGGACAAGGTGGATTGCTTGTAAAAAAATCTTGACTCGCTAAGGCATTTTTCGGTGGATCTTCTTTCCCTCAGGGAACTAAAAAAAAAAAGCCAATATCTTAGCTTTGCAAGCGGAGAGTTATGCTAGACAAAAGAGTAGGGTTCGTCGGTTAGAAGAAGATAACCAAAACACATTGTTCTTTCAATGAGGCAACGATAGAATCTAAATCGTATGAGGACCCTTACTAATGATCGAGGGGAAGAAATATCGGATCCTAAGCTTATTAAAGAGGAGATAATCCGGTACTATACAGATCTCTTTAGGTCAAGGAGAGTGGACAGTAGGGACTTCGGGCTTGCTGATTTCGTGGGCCATTCAGATTCTAATTTCAAAGGGCTTGTTAGGATTGTGGGTCCGGATGAGATTAAAGCAGCTTTATTTAGCATTGACAAAGACAAGGCTCCCGGCCCGGATGAATTCAATAGGCAATTTTTTCAAAGCATTTGGGACATTGTTGGAAACACTTTCACCGAGGCAATTAGCGAATTCTTTGAGAAGAAGAAGCTTCTAAAGTGCTTGAATACGCCTTTTTTGACCCTTATCCCTAAGGTCCCAAACCCAAGCCGCTTGAACGATTGCGGCCAATCTTGTGTTGTAATATCTTCTACAAGACCATTTCTAAAATCTTGGCGAATCGGTTGAAAGCGTTCCTTCCGGATTTGATTGATACTAGCCAATCCGCTTTTGTTCAATGGAGGAAGTTTAGTGATAACATTTTCTTGGCTCAAGGACTAATGCATAAGTATCATTCAATAAAGGTCCCCTGAGATTTGCCGTCAAAGTGGATCTCATGAAAACTTACGATTCGGTTAGTTGGGAGTTTTTGTAGGAAGTGATGACATTGAGGGGTTTCCCCAGTTTGAACATTGATTGGGTCCGGGAATGTGTCACCACGGCCTCTTTCTCCATTGTTTTGAATGGATCCCTTCACGGTTTTTTCACTAGTGGTAGGGGTTTACGTCAAGATGACCCGCTTTCGCCATACCTTTTCGTCTTGTGCATGAATGTCCTCTCCAAAGTGCTCAAAGTGAACACGAGTCAAAATTTTAAATTTCATTGGAGAACTTCTAAAACTAAGCTTACTCACCTTTGTTTTGCAGATGATCTTTAAATCTTCGGCAAAGGGGATGTGGGGTTGGCCAAAATGGTGAATAATACTCTAGAATATTTCTCCTCGGTCTCGGGTTTGGTGGCTAATCCGGACAAGAGTAATCTTTTTGTAGCAGGCCTAGACCATGGGCTTAGGGATCGGATTCAAGGGATTTTCGGGTTTCCTATTGGCAATCTTCCAATTAGATATTTAAGAATTCCCCTTATCACTTCAAAGTTGAGAAAATCAAATTGTCTGCCTCTTATGGAGAGAATAGCAAAGAAAATTGCTTATTGGACTATTAGGTTTCTTTCCTTTGCCGGCCGGCTACAACTTATTAAATTAGTATTGTTTAGCATCCAATCTTTTTGGAGTGCCCATTTTAACATCCCTACTTTGGTTACTATTGAGTTGGAGGCTTTGCTTAGGAAGTTCCTAGGGTCCGGGGTGGATTTGACGGCTCACAATGCAAAAGTGGCATGGAAAGACATTACCCTTCCTTTGGAAGAAGGGGGTATTGGGATAAAAAAAAATCAAGGAATGGAATGGTGCTTTCTTGGCTAAAGGGGTGTGGAACCTATGCGACAATGGTCATTCTTCGGTTTGGAAAGATTGGGTGAAGGCCAACTTGATTCGGAACCACACCTTTTGGTAAATGAAAATTCCACACAGTTGTTCATGGACGTGGTAGAAGATGCTTCAACTTAGGCCTTTTCTAAGTGTCCATATTCGGGTAAAGTTGGGAAATGGGGAGAATACTTCCATTTGGTTTGATCCTTGGATGATTGAGGGGACTATTTATAAGGAAATCAATGCGAGGGTCATCTTAGAATCGGGGTTAGGAAGGAATCTCATGGTAGGCGATCTTACTTCATCGGAGGTTTTCGCGTGGCCATTTCTGAATTGCATTAGCCTCTTAGATCTTTAAAACAAGCCAGTGTCTCGGTTCAGTGGGGGGTTGGATGGTCTCCTTTAGATGTCTCATGAAAAAAGGGTTCTCGGTGCGTTTGGCTAAGGAATGCATTTGGGAAAGAAGGGTTTCTCAAGATTGGGCTCCGCTAGTTTGGAAGAACCCAATTATTCCTCGTTGCAGTTTTATCACTTGGTTAGCTTTGAGAGGTAAATGGATAACTCTTGATAGGCTACAAAGAAGAGGGATAAATCTTGCTAACAGATGTGCCATTTGTTTGGAGGAGGAGGAGAGCTTTAAGCATATTGTTTCTTATTGCACATTTTCTAAAGCAGTTTGGAGGGAATTTGGCAGGGAATTCTAAAGGCTTCCTTACGAAGGAGGATGGAGAGATTGGGTAGTGTGGGCTAGCAAACACTTCAGAGGTAAGAGAAATATGGCGAAGAAGTGTCGGTTGTTATTTTGCTCCATCATGTACTATTTATAGAAGGAACGGAATGAGGGAACCCATGGGGAAAAAAGTCAGACGAGCCACTAACTTTATAGCGATGTTCAGTGTATGCTAGATTTAGTGTGAGTATTGTTTCCACGTTCGTGGTAATTCTATAGAGTTGCTAAGATTATTCATATTTCTTGTCAATGTTATTTTGATGTAACCTTTGTAAGGAATTTGATTCTCAAGTTTAAGACCTTCGAGTACATCCATGGAATTTGGTGTGTGTTTGGGCCTCTTCTTCTATTGCCAAATGGTTAATTTAGTGGCTTTGTTATGGATCTTCGGCGCTTGTGCCAACTGTGTCTTGTATTACTTATTTTTTGGCTACCAAGTTGTGGTTGTTGTAAGGGTGATGTTATCTCATGAGGTGTTCTATAAACCTCATGGTTGGCCTCTTCCTTTTGGACTTTCTTTCTCTTTGTTCTCTTAGGTGTTTCTTTTAGGGGTTTGTCCTAGTTGAAATATTTCAAGATCCTTGTATTTTTTTTTAGTTCTATATACTTGCAATTTCCAAAAAAAATAATAAAATAAATGTTATTATCATTTATCATAATTTTGAGTGTGCATTATATAAAAATTTTGAATTACCTCCGCAAACTGGTGATACTAATTTGTACTCTTAAGAATTAATATAATATTTAAAGTTTGGTAGATTTGCAAGTAATTGTAAATTATAATTCCTTAAATTTTAATATTTTTATTTTAAATTGCTTAAATTTTATTTTTGTGATAATTATCAATCTAATTCTTTAAAGATACAATATTATCTATTAACAAAAAAATATGTAAGTTAAAATTAGTTAATTTATAATTTTGGGTACGATAACTTTTATTACAAAGAAACAAGATGAATGACAAATTTAAAAAAAAAAAAGTGTGTAAAATATTTTGTGAAATCATATTTTTAATAAAGCAGTAAGATATGCCCGTCAAATTGTTCACTTGTATTGAATTTCGTATATTTGTAAACACTAATATAAGCCCTAGCATTACTTCCCTTTTAACTAAACTTTTGAAGCACCAAAAGAAAAAACGGACAAGCTATAGTGGCAAAATGGGCGCGCGTGTCCACTACATAAATTGCTTTTTAGGAATAAATTTCACAAAAAAATATCGTTAATATTGGTTGGCATTCTAATGTTTTTTTGCCTTTTATAAGATTGGACGGCACTAGTCTACCAAGAATCCCTAGTAATTTTCAATAATCCCAAAACTATAAAATGTGAAAAAAATCCGACAATTGCATATCTATTACTTTTGTGCACTATTATGTGTGTGTGTACCATTTATTTACTCAATAACTATATGCTAGATAACAGCTATTAATTATAATTTATACTTCAAAAGTATCTCTTTTTGTAGACGATAATGAAGTAGTGGTTGCACTTTTAATCCTCATCCAAAAAAATTCTTATCATTCCTTAAAAGAGAATAAGCATATATAAAATGAAGCTAGAAAAGCTAGGCTATAACCTTCCAACTTCTTACTTGGGGATAGAGAGGTTTTTAACCCCTTATATAATTTTTATTTCTAAAAAAACGAAATGTTGCAGTTGTGATAGTAGAGGTAGATGTGTCAAATTTGCGAGGAGTGATGGTTGGATTGGGTATGTTTTCAAATTTTGTTCTTAGTAATTTGTAAAACTACATTAAAATTACACAATTCCAAAATTTGACAATTTTTCATATCTAAACTTTTAGATGACTTTAATAAATTTAATAAAACATATATTCATAAAAGAAACCCTATCAATAGACCTGTGGATGCAAATGATTTGAGTCATTCATAAACAAATTTGGGCTGAGCTTGTCAAGGATTCGGATCGGGCTCGTTCATTTACTAAATGAGATGAATTTGAACAACAAAATAAGATTCGTTAGATAAACAAGTCAAATTTGAACAACAAAATAAGATTCGTAGTTAAACGAGCTGAATTTGAACCATTTCTGACTCGGCTTGTTAATAGCTCGGACTCTTTTGATTCATATATTTGTATACATATATTTTAAATTTGAGATGTTGGTTTATGAACATAAACATATATAGTTTATATTAAATGTAATAAATTAAGAAACACTCATCTTATTACTCAAATGATGCAATTTTTAAATATTTTTATCCATTTATATTTATAAGATTTAATTGAAAAAATTATAAAATATCGTAATTATTCGTTATATCCGTTATTACGTGCTTATTAGTTTACGTTTTTATAAAAGATCAATTTAATAATATTTGTTTTATTATTCAATTGATAAATAATAAGTAATATACATTGATTTTAAAAAACTAAAATGTACATAAATAGACTCAGGCTCGGATTTGTACGAGCCGAACCTAAATAAAAAATTAAAATTTATTCAATAAATGTGCCAAATTTGAACACATCCTACAAATAAACGAACTCAGGCTTGTTTGACTCGGGTGCACTCGTTTGCAAATGTTAGGCCATGACATAAATAAGAATCACCAAAAAAAAAAAAGGGATAAATTACACTTTGCCCCATGAGATTTTTGATAATTTCAGATTACCCCTAAAAGTTTCGGAAATTACACATTGCTCCATCTTATAATCTAAATTAGATTTTGTTGTATACAGACCATATTGTCCTCACTTAATTTTCTAATTTTACTGATTTAGAACTTGATATTAGGTAATATAACATAAAAGAATATTTAATAAATATATATTATATTGGTAAACAATAATTTTTTTAACATAAAATTACAATAAAAAACTATACCAAAGATACTATTTAAGGTGTATTTTAGTAAAATTGTAATTATTTAGTATAAATATTTGCTTTATTTTTTCCCCCGAAAATTATGGGGGTAAACTACGATGGCCATCAAACTTCTTAGGAGTGAAGTGTAATTTCAAAAATATCAGGAGCGTTTGTAAAATTGTCAGAAACCTCATGGGGCAAAATGTAATTTATCTTAAATAATAACAAATACATATATATGAGATAAATTTTATACATACTTGTACGTAAGAATATAATTTGTTGCCATAGACAACTTAAATGTTCAAAATATGATCCCATACCTTCCATTAAAATGCAACAACTAGAAATTCATATATATAATTTTTTGAATCATTCTTCCGAATTTATCCGCGTGAATTCAATATGCCAAACTAACTTCACAACCGTGAACTAATATTAAGAACATGGCTACTCTAATTCATAGTACCATATCTCCGTCTATATGCTTCAATGTTACACAAATATTGTGGCTAATACAAGCATAAAATTTAATAATTAATTAAAATGTTATGTGCTGATGCAAGTATGACCCATCAATTTCTCCATTTTTTCAACCAACTTTTGCGCATAAAGAGCCTACTGGGAAGAAGAAGAAAACGCACAGAGAAAGAGAGAAATAAGAAGAAAATAAGTAAGGGAATTATACCAATTTAGTCATGGTTAAAACTTTTATTTTATATATTGTACAAATTTGTAATCCTCATTTTTATATAAATAAAATTACACACCGATATAAGTAATGTGAACTAGGACTAAGTTAAATTTATGTTAATTTGATGCTAAACCACATAATTTGTAATCCTCCTTTTTATATAAATAAAATTACACACACAGGTATGGATCCCGATACAAAACCATATTTGTTCTTCGCATTCAAAGCATGTTGCGTAATTTGATGCCGAGGTGAAAATTGTCGCAAAAAAATACGGTTGTAATAAGGACCAAATATGATCCCTCAACAGGATGCAAATAATATGGGAAGTTGGATATGCCAAGGCCAAAGGGGGCTCGGCTGGAGCAGTCGAGCCAGCATTGGCCATGACCATGGCTGTGATTGCCCCAGGCTGCAACATGGCCGATGCTTGGTGCGACTGGGTCGTGTCCGGCAGCTGTAGTGGCAGCCTTATCCAACGATGCCATGACAGGCTATGACGGAAAGGTTGTGACTAGGCAGATGGCGGATGGTGGGTAGGAGGTGGTGTTTTTTTTTTTTTTTTATAAAAGATATGATACCATTTTAAATTTAGTATGAGCCGAACTAATTCTATTGTATTTCACAATATAATAATGTACAAATGTCTATATATAGGACTATACAAGGATTATCTTGCGAATACATACAAGAGAATATATCTTAACATGAATTATACACCATATGGAATCGACTTCCCAGCTAGTCCAACCGGTAGGTTCTCCAACGGAAAAACTACTGTTGATGTCATATTTAGGCTCATTTTCTCTGCCGTCATGCATAAACAAAAGAGCAAATCATACGCAAAGAGATAATTACTAGTTCAAAGTGCACAACTCTTATAAGACAATCCTAATCAACATTACATAATAAAATCGGTGTGAGTTAAACATGTTTATAACTTTAACCAACTCGTATTATTTACCATTGTAAGTATTATGACAACGTTTGATTTGAATCCATTTTGTTAATGGCTTCATTAGAGTAGAATATCTAATTATTATCTATTATTAAAATTTAAGAAACGTCATGTAAGTGTTCCCTTTATATCTATCATATTGGACTAGCTTGGGTAATTCTGTTGCTTTATAATAGCGTGGTCGTAGCATCTTACACTAAATATTACATGATATATATAACATATTCCCTTATCTACCTGATTTTCTTCTCATTTTTAGAAATTAAACTGAATTGTTTCAATAATCATATGTCTCGGCAGCTGAGCTATTAGGCTTTGATGGTTACGTATCTCTTTATGTATCCGCTAGAGGTCGTGATTTTCTTAGAGGAGTTAATTTTGCGTCTGCCATTGATGGGATTAGAGATGAAATTGTCCAACAATTGATAGTTAAATAAATAATTTTTATTTTTAAGCATTTTTATTTTCATAATTAGCACATATATTTTTACTTATTTTTGTGTTTTATTAATTTTTGTAGCTTGGTCGGATTAGCTTTAATGGGCAGTTGAATAATTACCAAAGAGCCGTGTCGCAAGTGGTTAATATACTTGGGGACGAGGACTCAACTAAAGACTGAAAACTACATAAGCTAATGTTTATTCTCTATTTGATTGGGGATAAACGATTATCTAAATAATTATTTTATGCCTAATTATTATTCCAGTAGCCGCAGGTATACGCCGGAACAATATGCCGATGTTCTTATTCAACAGTACTCTCAGCAACTCAGGGTTAGTACTTTACATCTTTTTAATTCTTTATTATTATCTTCTTGTCTATCTATGATTAAAAAGTGCAACTTAATTTTCAAATTTCTCCAATTTATTAAAGATGGAATGATTTATTTATATTTTTTTAAATCATTTTGCAATGGTAAAATTTAATTTCTCTTCAGTTTTTGCTCTCAGAAATGGAAGAAATCATGTGATCGAGACATTTCTAGTGGGGGACTGGAGTGAATGATACATGTTACACTTTGGTGCACATAGCCTTAACTTTGTTGGGAAAAGTATTTTTTGTAAATTTTAGTTTCTTAATATAATGTCTTATTATTAAGTAAAACTTATCTCGCGCATCTGGTATGTTGATTCCTTTAATCTAAATCATTACTTTGTTTTCCATGTATTGAGAAAACTACATTGCAATCTTCATGATAGTATAATTAATGAACACGTAATGGTCAAGTGGCTAACTCAGTATTTTGTGGGGCCAAGTCCTATTATTTCTAAATTAAGTCTAAAAATTAAATTTAGGATGCCGTGATCTATTTGAGTTCTATAAAATATTTATAAAATTTGGTGCTAATAGAAGCATGGGCCTTTCTTCCGTTCCTCCAAGGGTTATTAATCAGTTGAGTAAACTAATGATTTTTAATGAGCACAAATTTGGTTTTTCTTATTATCCAATTACTGATTCTATATATATATATATATATATATATATTAAAAAAAAAAATCCAGTGCAAAATTTCACATAAGTCGCAATAAATGTTTACTGACTTTTTTACGTGAAAGCTATAAAATTTAGAGGTTATAGGAGCGTGGGCCGCTTCCGGTCCTCGTTTACCAATGATCATTCATTACTCGATCAAGTAAACAAATACTTTTCAATTAACACAAATTTGATTTATTTATTTTTTAAAATTTAACTACAGACTCTATACAATTATGGAGCAAGGAAAGTGGTCCTATTTGGGGTGGGCCAAATTGGCTGTAGCCCAAATGAATTGGCCCAACACAGCCCAGATGGAAGAACTTGTGTTCAAAACATTAACGAAGCGAATCAGATGTTCAATCAACGGCTCATATCTCTCGTTGATGACTTCAACAACAACTTAGCCGATGCAAAGTTTATATACATCAACAGCTACGGAGTCTTCCAAGATTTCATCGATAACCCGGCATCTTTTGGTGAGTGTT
>MKEJ01089960.1:0-29059 GCA_001753735.1 Embelia ribes
GATATCAAAAAAAAAAAAAAAAACAACTTACCTACCTATCGGTTTTATTTAACAAACCCGAATGAGAATTTTTTATTTTTTGTTACTATATATATGATTGCAACTTTCCTATCCACCAATGGGTTTTATTTAACAAATCCGAATGAGAATTTATTTATTTATTTATTTATTTTACTATATCTTCTCAAGTTCCAATCTGAGATAAAAATGTTATCAATTCCCAGAAATTCTTTACAAAAATTGGAAAGAAAAGTTGGGAGAGATAAAGTTCAAAGTAAATATGGACTTTTATAAAGAAGCTTAGAGGGAGACACGTTCTAAATGTCCTTAGAAGCGTGACTACATACATAAAGCCGCATAGGAAATTAGTTAAACATTGGGGAGTGTGTGCGACTAGTGTTTGTGCATATGTTGTTGGTGGTCCGGGACTTAGTGCTACATTTTACAAAAGAAAAAGAAAAGAAACCAAAACAAAATAAAGTTGTGTTTGATGAGATGGAAAAAAAAAATAATGAATGTCAACGATTATGCAAAGGATAATCAATGAAATGTTTGAATAGAATTGCTTCTAACAAATAATGAGTCCGTTGTTTCTATCGATAGGTGAATGAACTTTCTGAAATTCCGTGCAAGTCCCACACGTTGCACACTTTATGTGTAAATATGGCAGGTTCAAGGGTAAAAAACCTCCCCCACCAACCCACCCACCACACAAATCTTCTCTAATAATTCAGAGTCTAAAGTACATAGTCCCTACATTGTCCGCAAGACCCACCCATTCCAAACGATTCACGCATGTCACATAGCAGAAACGGAATCATGAAAGTATCATATCTGTACGCCAAAAAATTATGAGAGCGGAAATGCCCCCTCTATGAAGGATTTGGTGACCTGGGTACTAACTCTTAAATGGCAACATCTTCTGCATTAATTCTATTTTCAAGAAAAAGATCAATACACAAAATGATATTGCGTGAAAGCCTCTAAATTTTCCTTACATGATTTTGCCTTGGTAGCAACCATTCCAAAATCAATGAATTGGTTTCAAGACCCTTTCACCAGTTCCTGACTACTCACTTTCAACCCGTTTCACCATCCGCATTACAACACTCGAAACGGTGCATAGCTTATATCTACATAATAAGGGCCTTATTCTACAAGTGCGCTATTTGCCTTATCAGTGCGGTACACAGACCTTCATTGGCAATTATAATCACATTGCGGACTATGTTAAGAAAACCTCCTTAACAACAGTATGCACAAATGTGATTAATAAGAAGTGGGCCTTGCCTATATATTCCTTGTAGGGCACTATATAAAACAATATTTAGAAATAAGTCTCTGTAAAGTAAAGCTATATTCATAATTTCATACTTAAGATTGCAATAAACCACCAAACCTTCATCCTAACTTAGCTTGTTACCGACATTTTTATGGAAACATGGACTCATTTTCTTACATTAAATTCAGTACAAGTGCCATTTCTATAAATCAACGATTTCCATACAAAAACAGCTAATAAGGGATGGAACTTCCGTCAAAACTAGCTATAAAACAAAAAATCAAGCCTAAGCAAAACTGAAAGTGTTAAAATATTATTCATTATGGTGGGTTTTCTTTCAAGCACCTTTTAATATATGGCACATACTTTTAAATTAGTTATACTCATGAAAGACCACAATATACAGAAGTATTTGTCATACATTTAAGGCTGTTGCGGAGGGTGTTCGGTTAGACAATAGCAACTCAGTCCCTTCACACTTGACAACTTGCAGCAAGTAGACCTACAAGAAAATTAGGAACTTAATACCAACTGCCCGAAATTAGGAAAGAATTAGGTATATCTAATATATATGTATGCATAGAGAGAAAGAGAAGATGGAGAAGAATCTACTTTAGAAAGGGGGTTGGGGGGACCTGGGGATTAATGAAAGAAGGGGTTTGGGTGTTATGGTATATCCGAGCTTTTAAAAAGTAGCTAGTAGCAGAGGGTTAAGGTACAAATCTACATGCCATTTTACCAAGTTATAAAGACTGCATCTCCTTTTTATCCCTCTCCGCTCCTCACACTGACAAAACCAAAAGCATCTCTCTTCTAATTCTCTTCTTGCATGTGTCATCTTCCAGTAAAGAATCTCATCTCCCACTGAACAACCTTTCCTTACTTTTTCTTTCTCCATCCAAATTCTCATACTTTCATAACACTTCTTTTCCATGCTTTTATCTCTTTTCCCCTAGTGCTGCATATTCCCATGCAACGCCACTTTTCCACAATCCCCTAGGGTATTGTTGCATTCTAAAGATTGCAAAAATAGGCATCTCATGCAAGCTTTATACCAAAGGCAACTTGATAGAGATTTAATTTACCACAACTAATGACTTGCTTTTCTATTATTTAAGCCAGTGGTTCATGACAAAGCGTAGAATCACACTATCAAACTGTGAGTCACGAGTTTTCATATCCATGTTACATGGTTACAGAACCACAGGAACACTGAAGCATGGATTTCAGTTTACAAGCGTAGTTGGAATCCAAACTTTCTCACAACTGGTTTTGGAACATACAAATAAACAAAACCAAAATGAAGTTCCAAACTAAATCACTTTGACTTCTAAAGTGAAGTTCCAAAATCCAAACCCACTAGGTTCAGTGCATAACTCTTGTAAAACGAGATTCTTTGACCTTAACAAGGGGTAATCTACTTCAGCCCTCCAAAACTTGTAAAATCCATATTATTTCTATTAACAAGGAATATTTATCCAGAAATAACTAAATTTCTTTCAGAAAGAAGACCTTGGAATGTCCTAGAAGAATTTTCAGAAAGAGAATCAGTTTCAATGTCATCAACTTTCTGTCATGAAAATCATACAAGAATATAGACAGCCCAAGTTTTGAAGAATAAAGAGAGCTTATGTTACTAGGTGTCGCAATGTAAACCACCCATCATATATAAACTCTCGAAAAAAACATAAAAGTTGCCTACTAAATAGTAAACCTTAAACTGTTAGCTAAATAAATTCTCTTACCAGATCCCATATCAGAAGATGACTTGTCAAACCGATGGTGTTGGCTTATCGAAGTTAACACCTAAATATCGATCCAATACGCTCTTAAATGCCTGTGTCATAAATCATAAGATATAACGTTAATGTTTCACTTTTTCATGTAATCCACAGTGAGCAAAGCAAACAGGACATAATAACTCCATAAAAATGTCCTCACATTTCAATCATGTCCTTATAGCAAGATCATTTCAATCATGATGGGAGCAGTTTTGTCTCATTCAGGGCCAGTTCCAATAGTTAGCAATTATACCATATGTTCTTTTGATTTTTGTAAATGCACATTAAAGTGAAGATAGAGATGCAAAGCAGCAAGGAATGTAATGATATTGGCACAAGTACAAAAGAGAAAAAGAAAAAGAAAGATAAATGTGGAGATCAATGGAGATAACATGCCTAAGTAAATCAAGAAACCAATATGTCCTTAGCTCGAGTGGTGGAACCCATAATCATCCAGAAACTCAGCTGAACTTGAGAAACTAGTTTCCCCCTTAAGCTGTTTCCAAGACTTGTACTAGAAACTCGCTTCCAAGAAGTTTTATTGTAACTAGGAAACTCGCAAAAATTAAAAATAAATCATTTTAACCCTTCTTATATGAAACTATGATTATTTATAATATTACTAAAAGACTTTTATTTCAAATATATAACCCTTTTTGTGGTTACATTTAAGACCAATCATGAGCTTATTATCATAGGTCGGTTGCTTTCCGTTTCTCCTATATTTTTAAGGTCATGTTTCCCATTTCCCACTTTTCATACCACATTCGCTTTCATTTTTAAAACCAGCTAGTAACCAATCTCTCTCTCTCTCTCTCTCTTTCTCCATCTATCTCTCTCTCTCTTTCTAGCTTCTCTCTCACATTTTCAACTAGCTTGTGTGGCCCAGTAGCTGGAAAGGGAGAATTTATCATTATAGAGCTAAAAGGCAGACTTAACACTAGCAAATTCCATTACCTTAAGGACACAGTAGACAAATAACAATACCATCAGATTATGTTCAAGATGGAAATATTTTTTACTGTAAGCTAGTTATATATATGTACGGTTTCTCGCACAGCTCTTTCCACCTCCAAAAAGATTGAAGTGAAAGCTATATCTAGAGCTCGAATGCCAATGAAACTTAATTATGATGCAGAAATAGGCTCTTTTCGGCTACCATGGATGTGTTGACGAGCTCTAATGCTAAATCAGAATAAACCCATTAACATATAGGTGTAATCAAGAGGACAAAACTTAAAAAAATTATGAATTCATCAATTTAAAGTCTTGAAAGGCCCACTAAAGATTAACATAAAAATTAATGAGCAAAGTTGTGCCTGTGCCCATCCTCAAGGAGTAGCTCAGGATAGACAAAACTTTGAAAAAAAAGAAAAAAGAAAAAAAAGCAAGAGTTCTAATAAAAAATTTAAGGCCCATGCAGCAACTTATAAAATTTAATGGCCCACAGTTGTTGGGCTCATAGTTATTTACTGCCAGTATGCCAACATCGATGGCAAGTTTTGTTGAAAAGGCTTTCACATACAACAAAGATAAGAAAATATATCATGCAGGCAACAATAAATTGAAAAATAAAAAAAGTTAAAGCACATTCAAAGAAACTCTTCAACATAGGAAACAAGATTACCTGACGTGCAAATGACTCTTTTCTACTCAAAATTGCATCCATTGCAGTGAATTGATCGTCAAAAGAACCATAAAGCACTTCATAAAATTTCTTCCTGAAAACCATTTGAAGACATACAAAATTAGAACTAGAGATCCCGGCAATCCATTTCTTCAGCTGTACAAAACTAAACCAACTCAGCTTGAAGCTAAATACATACCGATCTTCTTCAGCAGTCAATTTATCTATCTCGTCAAATTTCCGTGTTAGGACTTCTGCCCCCACAGGAGATAGCAGATGCAGAATCAAACCCTCCAGAGTTCTTGGGAAATTATGCTGAAAGAGGATAAAAACCATCAACACACTTGCACAGAAATATCTTCCATCCACTGAAATAAATCTTTCCTTATTATCAATCGGATGAAAAAGAAAGGATTTCGAAGAATAAGAATAATGGTTTGGTGTATCATATCCACAGGCTCATGTGGCATTCAGACAATTTAAGTGGTCTCATCTCTGAAGCCAAAAAAAGAGAGCAAGATAAAACAAAAATGGCAAAAAAAAAAACAAAAATTGGACCAACTTAGAATAAAACTTTTTTAAGGATTCCAGCAAGAAACTAAATCAGCAGAGAAAAATGTCAAAAAGAACTTGGTGTCATTCCAAAATGTGGCACCATCAAATTAAGACTGAGTTTAATAATAGTATAGATGTCAAAAAATATTAGGTATACCAACAGTACTAGGAGAAGTGTAAGCTCTTTATCATAAAATTGATGCCATAATTTCCTGGAATGTAGCAATGGAGAAACTCCTAAGGTTAGGTATCAGACCCATAGGATTGCATTATGTTAAACATTCTGCTACCCAGTCCAAGAAATTTTACAAATTCTCCGAAGTTATATACCATGCACGATCACAAACACCTTTCTAAATGATTCACTTAAAAGACACGACGAAAAGATACATTGTTCGAAATGGGGTGGTTACGTGGTCATCACCCACTAGCCATCACGTGCGACCTTTTTCAAAGGCTAGTCAACAGAACTACAAACATGTGACTGCACGCCGTTGTTTAAAAACTATGTCCCAATGAACATTATCCATGTGACCTCACGCCACTGTCTAGAAAATATGCCCCAACGAACATGTCCGAAAAGAAGTACGGAAGCTGGTAGCATCTTACCAAAAGAAAAGTCAATGAATTGATATTGAAATGTCTCAAAAAATGCATATGTCCTACTAGAATAAGTTTTTCATGCTGAAATAAGTTCTCAAAAAAGAAAGGACTAAGTTCTCAAAAAAGAAAGGACTTCAAAAAATGCATATGTCCTACTAGATTAAGTATAGAGAGGCTCTGATATACATAACCTCGCCCCTGACAATAGTACGGTTGATTCTAGGTCAGGAACCCGTGACCCCAAGGTTATAATGGGACATTGCTCCAAGGCCACCCTATAATATAGATGCATAAGCATACATAGTTCACATTGTCATAAGATTGCCCTGTTCGTTTTCTAATTGCTCTTGTCAAAACCTGATGGTAGAAAGCAGAAGGGAAATCCTCAACCACAAAAGAGGAAAGAAATGAAGGAGATAACAAATTACCGCCATGGCAATAAAGACACTCCGAAGACTCAGTGGATGAAGGTTCCAAAGGATCAAAGCAACTGGATCATCTTCAAGGCAAAACAAATTATCCTTGACAAAATTAACATGTTCAGCTCTCTCTTTATCTGCCGAAGCACTATTAACATGACTGTGGACTAAGGAAACAAGTTCATGAAGAGCCTTTAGCGGTTGAGGTTCTAGATCATGCAACATGAGTTTCTCCTTTAGCTTATTCCCATTAGCACCCTTCTCTTCACATTTCAAACCAAAGCTATGCTCACTGTTGCCTAAATAAATCATAAAAAATATAAGTCCAAGCATATTAATAAGCAACAATTTTCATCCCAAAAGGCCAAAAATACGGAGATGGATGTACCACATTGTTTACGTTACTGATAGATTGTAACCAAATAATTATCACGAAATAAAATAATTCAAAAATCAGACCTGCTTTTCCGTCACTGGCTTGCTCAATTACATGGCTTTCTGATTTTTCAGCTCCTGAAATACTCTTATGCAGGACAAGATTCTGTCCTGGTTCAAAAGAAAATCAAGTCTCATTGTGCTAGAAATAAAATTCAAATTTATAACTAGCTTTTACACGATAAGTGAGAGGATAATAAAGAAAGCTAAATTCAAATGGCAACAAAGAAAGTGAATGTGATTCATGAAATTGAAATGCATGGGTACAAATTCCACAAAGTTATATAATTAGCTTTTACATGATAAGTGAGAGGTTAATAAAGAGCTCACCATTTGTTTGTCGGTCAATCTATCTCAAACAATTTGACGAGCAACAAAACAAAGCAACCAAAAAGGAAAAAATTAGATTAGTACATTCATTGTGCTTAACAACCCCGAAACAGGGAAAATATGATATGAAAATGGCACATAAATTACCTTCTCAAAAGTATGCGCACATAATATGCATCCATATGCTCGGACATGGTAGAAGTCAGGTTGGATTGCCACCAGAAGTTAACAGCAATGGTTAAGTCGTCACTATCCACCTGGTGAAACCTGCAACCATCAGAAAAGAATACAAAGATTACAAATCTTGAAACATGAAGTGAATTCATGTCTTGACTGAAGACACCGACTTGGTGAGATTTATATCAAGGCATATCACGGAAAGAAAAATTTTACCAGCAAAAATTTTAGTAAAAGATGATTTAATATCATTCTGAATCCATCTTAATGTACACTCAAGATCAAATTCTACAGAAAAGAAAAAGATTAAGAATATTTACAAATCTTGAAACATGAGGTGAATTCATGTCTTGACTGAAGAAGGCTTTGACATTGACTTGGTGAGATTTACATCAAGACATATCACGGAAAGAAAAATTTTACCAGCAAAAATTTCAGGCAAAGATGATCTAATATCATTCTGAATCTAACTAAATGACACTCAAGATCAAATTCTACGGAAAAGAAAAAGATTAAGAATTCTTACACGTCATTTGCTCAGAACACCTTTTAGAGCCCTTATGTGAATATATGAAGAATCTTGGGCCAAAGTGGAAATACACATGAGGGGGACTAAATAAGCTAACAAGGTTAATTTCAGAATTTAAATTAGAGGTTCATCATCATACCAGCCTTCAGGAATGAACAGAGCATCGCCTGCATTTAGAACAACAGTCTGTGAATACTCCATTAAATGTGTCACTCTGGGATGAACAGAAAGATCAGGGCTTTCTAAAGTAACAGCACTGGCAAAAGAAACAAAAACAAGAAGTTAGAAATGATCATAAGCATGACAAGAAATCATCTTACATGTTAGTTGGATGTTATAAGAATTTTTTATTCTCCAATATCCCACCAAACCCACACACATTGTAAGTGAAAGGAAGTAAGAACAGAAGTACCTATGATTTGAAGCCTCACCATACAAAGACATTGGATACAACAAGGGACTCGCAGATGGAGGCCATAAAACAACTGCAAAGCACAAAAGTTTGTCCCAAGAAGCAAGCATTAGGACTAGCATTTAAGTTTAATACACCAACGGTGTATAGATTTTCAAACACGATGAAAGACAAGTGTGTATTTGTGGTGATCCCCACATGTGTAAGTGGACATGTGTCTTTCATCCAAGACTATGGAATTCCTACACCAACGGTGAATGGAAATTAAACTCTTAGCACTATATCTCGAGAAGATAGCTCATGAAAATTGAATTGTAAACCAATAAGATCTAAATGGTTATTGAAATAAAAAAGAAATTAACATATTAACTTCAACCTTTGAAAATACCGAGAATGCAATATGCTTGTTTCAGTTCTTATCAATATATTGACAGAACACAAACTTAACAAGAGCATGCAAATTACTAGCTTCAAGATGTTTATATCAAGACGTGAAAGCATGTAATTACAGGCTCCAAGATGCTTATATCTAGTTATATAACTCGCAGTTTTAGGTGGCTATATGAATAATTAAAATTTTGAACAGGCCACTCTTCTCAAATAGGCCATCCCTCAGTTCTGCAGACCTCACAACAGCAACTGCCAAAGATATACTTATCATAAATTCATAATAAACACAAATTTCACGGATGTCCCTGTAATTTTCTCTTCCACTACCCTTAAAAAAAAAGGCTTTTACCACCCCCAGAAGAAGGGGAGAAAAAATGACAAGAGAAGCTTCTAAATTCCTCATCGGCAAGGTGGAAGAAAAACTTTTCAGAATAAGTAGGGGCAGCAAGAGATAAGCAGGTAAGTGAAAAAAACAATCATTAACAAGCTTCAAATTTAGGAGTAACAATTTCCAATCTCTTATCATACCCTAATTTTCATTTCAATATTTAAATAATTATACTAATGATAATTGCTATTCATTAGATTCTTCATGAATTTTCCAAATGACTCCTGCAATAAAACCATACCCACTTACGAGTGAAGTTTCACCCAAAGCAAGCAGAATTATTCATCCATCCATATTTAGCAAAACAATCAAAGGTTAAAAAGAAACTAAGTGATATCTCTTACAACCTTATCGATTAGTGTGAAGCAAAATGCTAAAAAAAGATAATAATTATCGCCAAGGTGTTATTGCCGCATCATTTCATGACTAGCAACAAGAACGCATGCAAAGAATAATAAAGAAGTTGCAGAAAGTAATTGTCTTTTATATACTGCTGAAATGTGGTTGCCGCATTGATATTATAGTTGGTTTGGGAAGAGTTGGCAAATCTAAAACTCCGCAGAGAACACTTCTGAGTTCTGACACTTAGCACGCTGGTTAACTGAATAGATCACGAACAAATAAGAAGGCCAAACCATAATAGCTCCAGCAATGAGGGTTACTATGGAATTATAGAGAGGAAAACTCTATATCTTTTCATATTGAAAGAAGGTTGTATATATAGGAGAAACATGACAACATGTTGTCACTGAAACTCCATGATTCCAGTCAATCAGTCCCTTAAAACAAGGGATATAAATTGGCAGTGATAAATGGAGAGAATCAAGATATAGTCATCCATATCTCTCTTATTAAAAAAGGATATAAATAAGACATAAGAATCAGCATAAAATTATAAACTAATTCCTAGAATCAGAACTAAATCAAGAATTCCACACTCCCCCTCAAGCTGGAGAATAGATGTCAATCTTTCCCAGCTTGGAAGTAAATTCATCAAACTTCACTCTTGGCTTTTGTTTGGATATCAGCCACTTAAAGATGTGTAGAAGTGTAAATCAAGTTTAGAATTCCAGTTTCTGCCTTTTCTTTAATGAAGTTCCGGTCTGACTCAACATGCTTAGTCTTATCATGATGAATAGGATTTTTAGCAATGTTGATTGCAGCCAAATTGTCACAGTATATTCTTAACTCAACAAGTAATATTTTCAACCATATTCCTTCACATATACTTAGAGCTAATGCCCTGAATTTTGCCTCGGCACTACTCCTTGCAACAACGGGCTGCTTCTTGCTACGCCAAGTTACTAAGTTTCCACATACATAGGTGTAATAGCCCGTGGTTGATCTACGGTCTGTAATGGATTGGGATCCTACCCAATCTGCTTCTGAGTAGACTTCAACATCCTTACTCGTCCCCTTTTGAAAGAAGATTCCTTTCCAATACGTCTTTTTCAAGTATCACAAGATGCGACAAATAGCTTCAAGATGTTCTTCATTTAGCTTGTTCATGAATTGACTCACAATGCTAACTGGAAAACATATGTCCGGTCTGGTCTGGCGTGAGAAAGATAAATGAGCTTTCCTACTAACCGTTGATATCTTCCTTTGTCAACCGGAGTGCTTTCTTCTTTGAACCCAAACTTATAATTCGATTCCATATGAGTGTCTACAACCTTGCATCCTAACATACCTATTTCTTTCAGTAAGTCCATGATGTACTTACGTTGAGAAACGACAATTCCTTTTCTCGAACGTGCAATCTCCATGCCTAGAAAGTATTTTAGTGGTCCAAGGTCTTTGATGTCAAACTCTTTAGCAAGGACTTCTTTTAAACAACGTATTCCTTCAGTATAATCTCCTGTCACAATAATGTCGTCTACATAGACTATAAGAATGAAAATTTTGCCCTGGGGAGAGAATTTTGTGAACAATGTATGATCAGCCTGCCCTTGAGAATACCCATTCTTCTAGAATACTTTGGTGAATCTGTCAAACCATGCTCTAGGAGATTGCTTGAGACCATACAAAGACTTCCGAAGCTTGCAGACTTTGTTAACATTATTTTTTGTCTCAAAGCCTGGTGGGATTTTCATATATACTTCTTCTTCCAAATCACCATTGAGAAAGGCATTTTTGACGTCCAATTGATGAAGGGGCCAATCGAGATTAGCTGTTAACGAGAGTAATACTCGTATTGTATTGAGTTTGGCAACCGGAGCAAAAGTCTCTTGGTAATCGATGCCATACGTCTGAGTAAAACCTTTAGTGATAAGTCTTGCTTTGTATCGATTTACACTCCCATCAGGATTAAATTTGATAGCGAAAAGCCACTTGCATCCCACTGGTTGTTTCCCTTTTGGCAAATCTGAGAGTACCCAAGTACCATTCCTTTTTAGAGCACTAATTTCTTCTCTAATGGCAACCTTCTATTCTGATTTCATTAAAGCATCATGAATACTCCGTGGTATTTCTAGAATGGATAGATTAGCGGAAAATGCCCGATATGTTGGTGATAAACCATTAAAAGATACAAAATTGGAGATAGGATGTTGGGTGCATGATCTTACTCCTTTCCTTATCGCAATAGGAATATCAAGATTGTTATTAGCAATAATATCAGTATGAGTTTTGTAAGAAATGTTACCTGGACTATCTGGACTCGAATTGGATTCATGGTTGTGCTCGAGAAGTGTGTGGTCCTTTTTCTCCTTTTGGGGCCTTTTCATCCTTGTATAAACCTGGAGCTCTTTATCAATTGTAGGTTGAGTGCAAGCTGGGGTAGTGGACTCTTGGTTATTGGGCAATGCTAGTTCGGTTCCTGATGGAATGTGGGTATTTAGCTCGGTTTCAGATCTAATGGCATTTGGCTCAATTTCTAATGGAATAGAGGTATAAGGTTCGATTTCAGATTGGATGGAGGTACTAGGCTCAATTTCAAATGGAGTGGAAGTGTCAAAAAGAATGGAGTTACTATTGTCAACCCAAAAATTACATTCTTTTACAGCAAATTTCTCCCCCCGAATGTGATTTTTTTGGTAATAGGATTGGTTTTCAAAAAATGTGACATCCATAAAAGTATAGAATTTTCTAGTGATGGGTGAATAACATTTGTAACCTTTTTTCGTGGGAGAGTAACCAAGAAAGATACACTTAATGGCTTTTGCATCGAGTTTGGTTCGATGATGTTCATGAACATGCACAAAAGCCGAACATCCAATATTTTTCAGTGGTAGCCATGAGATTATTCAATTATTTGGATAGGAGAGGATAAGAGTTTTGCAAGGTGTTTGGAAGTTTAAAACTCTTGATGGCATTCTGTTAACGGGGCATGTTGCTGTAAGGACGGCATCTCCCCCATAATTGTCTGGGAACGTTTGATGTGAACATGATAGATCTAGCCACTTCAAGGAGATGTCTATTTTTTATTTCAACCACCCCATTTTGTTGGGGTGTATCAAAACAGGAGCTTTGATTAACTATCCCATTACTCACAAGAACCTCGCCAAGTATAGAATTGAAATAATCTTTAGCATTATCGGTCCAAAACACCTTTATTTTTGTTTGAAATTGCGTTTGGATCATGCTATTAAAATTTTTAAAGATAGGGCCAGCCTCTGATTTTTCTTTCATTAGGTATATCCAGTTGTCCTAGTATGATCATCTACAAAGGAGACAAACCACCGAGCTCCTGACATATTTTTTACTTTAGATGGCCCCCATATATCACTGTGAAAGATTGAGAAAGGGTGAGAAGTTTTGTATCCTTGGACAGGATATTGATTTCGTACATGTTTGGAAAGTTGACATCATATTGAAAAGACTCGGCATTGATATTATGAAATAATGCAGGAAACAACCTTTTCAAATACCGGAAATTGGGATGACCTAATCTATAGTGCCATAACATGATCTTGTTATTAGATAAATTTTGAGAGCCAGAAATAGATACACTACTTGCAACTTGAGCTTGTTCTTTAGGGTTATTAGGACCTTTAAAGAGATAGAGCCCTGCACACTCCTTAGCATTGTCAATCATCCTCCCCGACTCCACGTACTGAAATTCACAACGATTGGAGAAGAAATTAGTCACATTTCAAATCCTTAGTAAGTTTGCTAATGGACTACAAATTGCAAGTCAAATTGGGAACCAAAAGAACAGAACTTAGGATTATGTTATTTGTAATAACAGATCCTATTCCGGCAACTTTAGATAACGATCCATTAGCAATTCGAACCATGGAATTCTTAGAACATGGGATATATGTGTGAAACAAATTAGCATTACCAGTCATGTGATATGAAGCACCAAAATCAACAATCCATTGGCCGTTTTTCTCCATTTGAGTGCTCAAAGCCACTGGAAAATTACCTGTTTGAGCAACTGATCCAGTGCCAACGGAAATAGAAAGAGAAGATAGTAATGATTGTTGGCTGATCAACTTTGAAGCAATTCAATTTGCTCCTTGCTGAACAGTGTCGTCTTGGTTGTTGATTTCTCCTATCCGATGGACATGAAACTACGGCTTTCAGTGGAAGCTCTTGGTTTCCAGTTAGACGGCTTACCATGCACTTTCTAACAAGTATCCTTGGTATGTCCAGGCTTTCTATAGTGATCACACCATGGCCTTCCACCTTTTCTTGGTCGATTATTGTCAAAAGGCAGATTACTCCTTTGGGCTGCAAGAGCATAACTTTCACTCGGGGTTGGTGTGACTAGGTTTCCCATCATAATCTTTTTCCTACTTTCCTCGCGTCTAACCTCAGAAAAAACTTCCCTGATTTGAGGAATCGGCTTAGCCCCGAGTATTCTTCCCCTTACTTCATCCAGGTTTTTATTGAGACCAAATAAGAACTTAAAAAATTTGTCTTTCTCAACAATCTTTTTGTATTTGAGACTACATTCAAGACAACCAAGTTTAGCATCATAAAAAAGATCTAGTTGTTACCAATATCTATTTAAAGTATTGAAGTATTGAGTAACAGTGAGTTCTCCTTGGCGTAGATCATTTAGGATACCTTTTATCTCAAATAATTCAGAAGTATTTTCGTTATCTGAGAAAGCTTTCTTAGCAGCGTCCCAGATTTCCTTTGTCGTTTTGTAGTACATGAAGTCTTCCCCGATTTCCTTGGTCATGGAATTGATTAACCATGATATCACCATGCTATTTTCTTATTTCCAGGCCTTGTACTTTGGGTCTTCAGTTGACGGAGCAGTGGTTGCCCCGGTTAAGAAGTCGTCTTTTCCTCTTCCACATATGAATAGCATAATTGAGTAGCACCATTGTAGGTAATTATTTTCATTTAACTTATGCCCAGCGATAGGCATAAACTTCCTTGGTTGGATGTCATGTCTGAGGAGGAGGGAGTGGCAAGAATAGCCATTCCGAATTTCACCATTTGAATCGTGATGTATACAGATTATGCTCTGATACCATAGGGAATTATAGAGAGGAAAACTCTATATTTTTTCATATTGAAAGAAGGTTGTATATATAGGAGAAACATGACAACATGCTGTCACCGAAACTCCATGATTCTACTCAATCAGTCCCTTAAAACAAGGGATATAAATTGGCATTGATAAATGGAGAGAATCAAGATATAATCATCCATATCTCTTATTAAAAAAGGAAATAAATAAGACATAACAATCAGCATAAAATCATAAACTAATTTATAAGCAGCAGAAAGAAAGATATTTAAGAAACAGCACTAATTGGAGAAAAAAAATAAATAAATTACGGTGATTAAACTGCTAATCCTTTTTTATAGCAAAAAGGCAAAGATATAACATGTTAAATTTATTTTAAAGTAATTTCAAAACAATGCAGCAGCTATGGAAGTTCCAGAGCCATGTATGGCATGGCACTTGATGCATGTCACCCGCATTATATATGGACCATTTTTCTTTCAATGACTTGCTATTATGTGTACGAGCAGTTGTGAAACTCAACCAAAAGAATTCCCACTTAAGAGTATTATTCTACAGTTTATGCTTTCCCTGCAAAATTGAATGTATAAAAACAAAACGAAGGAAAAACAAGCAGAAGAGTATACCCCATAAACAAGCAACATGCTGCAGGCTTAAGCATGAGCTAATAAACGAAGAAGAAAAACAATAATTCTAGCTCCTCAAAAGATACGAGGAACTAACTTCCAACTTATACTAATAGATAAACTAATATAAGTAGGGTGGCTTCGAGTCGAGTCGAGTATTTTAGTTCTCGACTCGATTCGAGCTGATGAACTTTTTATTGAGTTTGAATCGAATTCGTTCTCAAAGGTAGAGCTCGAGCTCAACTCGAAAATATTGTTTAGACTAGAGCTCGGCTCGGACTCAACTTGAAAAGTATTCTTATTATCATAAAATAATTTTTTATTAAATATAAAATATTTATTAGAAATAAATTATAAGGAAAAATACTCAATAAAATTACAAAAAAAATCTTATTTATGTAATAAAAGTCAGGTTTGGGCACCGAAATCCCGACTAGTGACACTTCCTATTTCCAACAAATAGCACTCTATTTTTACAAGTAGAACTTCGGCTTTACGCCACATGCACCTTTTTTTTCTTTTCCTATTTATATACTATTTTCCTATTTCTTAAAAGATAATTAAGTAGAGCATGCACATGTATAACATTTTAAATTCTTTCACATCAATAAAAGATGTATGCAGAAATAAAAATGACTTAAAACATTTTGTAACTCCCTAATACATTAATATGAAAGAAAAGAGAAAGAAAAATGATATAAAAAAGCCTCAAGTCTTAAAACATTTTTTGTAATTCTCGGATGAATTAATATGATAGAAAATAAAAGGAAATGACACACATTAATCTCACCATCATAAGTCTCTGATGTATTTATTGACAATGTTTTAAAAATATTTTACAACCTTTTAATATACTCATGAACAATTAAATCCATCGTGGTATAAACTGCAGCAGCAGTATCTCGTGTAAGTGTATTGATCCCGGTATCAAAGAATTTACTGAAATGGGGAAAGTTCCTACTCTATAATGGCAAGGACAAAAACTCCAATTTCATATTAAAGAGGAGTTACCTACAGAGTTTCTTGTATCTTTTTATTGTGATTGAATTTATAAAGTACTATGAAAGGGGTTTCTTCCCAAGGATGTGCCAAAATATGATATTCTAGAATTTATTATAAATATATTATTTAAATAGCATTAAGCAATAAATCTTAACTAAATAAAAGAATAAATAAATAGAACAGAAGATGCAAGCTTTGTGTAAACCAATTCCCACACCCGTTGAAATTCCCTTTTTAAAACTATTTTTGGTAAAAAAAAGTTTTGGTTAAAATACCTAGAAAAGAAAAAGGCATCTTATTATTTTTTTTACATAATCCACTAGTACAATATATCCATTATTATAAGATCCAACTTTGTTCATTTTGTCATTTTATAAGAGTTGGCCATTACTCTTTCTTCCAATATCATATACAACTAGCGATCAAGGCACACGCGTTGCATGCACAACTCGTCTATATAGAACAATTTAAAAATATTTCGAATAAAAGAAAACTTGAAAAAAGAGTAGAGGTATGTGTAGTTCTTCTGTGTCTAAAGTAGTTCCATGAGAGAGAATAAATGGAGAAAATGTATGGGAAGTTATGCCAAGGGTTCTACAAAGTGGTGGTTTTTTGGGGTGCCACCTGTAACTATTTTGCACTTGACCTAGAATGTGGGGAAGTGCAGAGGCAACATGGTTGAAGGATCTCTTTTTTATCTAGACCCAGAAGAGAAAAAGAGAGGAGTAAGTGGGGTAAAGAGAATTGACAATTTTGCCCTTGAGTGAGTCATATGTTGCCAAGGCAGCACGGTTTGTTGTAAAAAGACCACTAGTGAAGAGCATTTTAGGTAATCCAAAAATAAGGCTTCAAAAAAAGGGTTTGCATATATTAATAGTATAGATTTATATAAAGTAAATCCCCATGCCTCTTTTACGGCAAGAATCCGGCTTGTTGCCACATATACAGTCTTAATCTTAACGAATTAATGAAATAAAAATAAATGTATGGAAAATGAAGTGACACTAAGATTGTTTTATAAAGCAATTACACAAAAAATTAATAAAACCCAGCTCCAATCTCTCCGATCTAGTACCCCAATCTCTTCCCGTACTTTAACATAGGCAATCTATCCCTCGACTAAAATGGCTTATATCGTTCAATTATTATTCTCTTATCAACTTATGCATTTCCTTTTAAGGAAGAAAAGAAACTCCTTACTGAAAGAATGAAATGTTAAACCTATTCAAATCATTTTTTACTTCAAGACTACTCTTTCAAATCAATTGGAAATTTTATCTCAGACTAATGCTTTATATGTGAAGAGTTAAACACTAAAGTATTCAACACAAAATTGAGATATTATTATTAATTGTGAAATAATATTAAAAGTCGTAAGCATAGAATTTGAGAAACTAGAGGGGTCCATATTATCCGACAGACTGCATATTATATTTTGACTCCAAAATATTCTTTTAAATCAGTCTAAGTTTTGAGAGTAAATGATCAACTTTTCAAAACATTGCTCAATGTGTTGTTAAAGTTCAAGACCTGTTGAAGCAAAATTAAAATTTACCAAAAACATGTCATGAAATATCAAAGCTAATAAAATGAAAAATAAACGTCCAGACAACCAGCGCATCGCATGTCTCAAAAAAGAAATATGTAATGACTCAAGCTCAAACTCGTTCATTTACGAGTCGAATTTGAGACGAGTATTTAACAAGTCAACTTCAAGACGAGTATTAGTGTAATGTCCCAGAAATTACAGGTAAATTTTTTGCGAATTTAAATAATATTGTTAATTGCTTGAAATGGTATGATTCATCTTTGTTCGCTGTGATATAGATGTTGAACATCGTTCGTAGGCATTGTATATCTTTCGTAGCCGTTAAAATGCCGTTAAAGTCGTTTTAATCTCGTTGTCGATGGTTCCCATCGGGCTTTGTCGGTAGTCGCGTTTTATCGCGTAAATCGAGTTTCGAGTACTCAAATGCTATTCTGAAAGTTGTTTGACACTTCCATTAGTATCTATAAGTGATTCCAAATGTTTTTTAAAATACCAGTGGCTCCGATTGATCCAAGTACATAATTGAATCCATCCAAAGTGGCAAATCAATTGATCCAACTGATCAATATCGGATTTTAAGTTGTTCACCATTTTCCCCATTATCTCAAAATACATAAAAATTCTGGAGAGAGAAGAGGGGCGTGCATTTCATCTTCTCGGACCAGGATCATCTAGCTCGGGTGCTCGTCCAAGTTCAAAAAGTTGATTTTTAGAATCGTTTGCTCAGGGAGATCATTTTGGTGTACGTTTTTCTCTACCGCGTTTGTTTTTCCTCTATTTCCATGCCTTTTGGATACGTTGAAATAAATTGGTTTTTCTTACTCCTTATCTCATATGGATCGTTTCCGCATGTAAATGCAATACGATCTGAGTTCGTTTGCTAGATCATTTCGGGGGGTTGAAGTTTCGGTGTTCACGGGGCGATATCATCTAGAATTGCTCGTCGTTTGACTTCGAGGCTTCCACACCTTATCACCATTACGAGACGTGCGTATTGACGTAAGTATCGTCAATTTCTATTTTCGTAGAATTTGTCTTGATTTCCCTGTCGAGTTACGCTGAAATAAATTATCCAAA
Source organism: Embelia ribes (assembly GCA_001753735.1). NCBI lineage: Eukaryota > Viridiplantae > Streptophyta > Magnoliopsida > Ericales > Primulaceae > Embelia > Embelia ribes. The sequence goes on from MKEJ01089960.1 coordinate 18,614, forward strand.
TTTATTTCTTATGTCCCGTAAATGACTTATTTATATAGGTTGTCCTCATTTCGTATGGTGTAGAAAGCGTGTTTGTTGGAGCTAAGGGGCAATTTGGTGTGGCATTGGCTTAGACGTTCGGAGGCATATGTATTAAGGTATGGGCAGAGACGAACAATAGTATAAGTTTGAACGTATGTGCGTAGATAGAATGTACATTCATGTTTACGCTTTACGTGTAATGTTCATTTACGTATGAATTACGTTTTCCCCGGATGCCCTACGGTTATTACGTTACACGTGGCATCAAAATATACGTAAGACGATAAGTATACTTTTGTCGTATAGTAAGCAATGTAGGTCAACTAAGTGGTGATATGCTTTTATGTAAGAATTCAAGAGATGGATGTAAGTATTAGGAGGATGACTATAAGTACTCGAAAGGACGTGTCCTAGTACTCGAGGTTGTATATTATAAGTAAACAAGGTCACATTATGTCGTGACATATATGTACGATGTTTTGCAATATAAGTAAGCGTATAAATACGCATTGCAAATGTAAGTAAAGATGTATAAGTTGGCGACGTATGATTAAGTATCAAAAGCATGTAGTATATGAGTATTTGTAGCATGTTTATTGATCAAGCATAAGAAGCTTATACGCTGATCAAGCTTAGATTGGTTGTTATACTAGTACATTTTGTCGTACGTTATAAGCAATAGTAGGTCACATTTTGTCGTGACAATTATGTAAGCAAGTATGTTGCCTATTTATGTTACGTTTTGTCGTGGCATATATGTAAAGTAAAACGTAGCGTAGCATGATCATAAGGCATTTGGCAAAGCATTTATGTTCATTGCGTATGGTCGAGATAAGTCTCATATTATTTATATATATATATATATATATATATGTTACCTCTTTAAGTAGTAGGCCTAGATGAGTTATGTTCTAGGATACGGATGTTACTTCGTAGGTAATGGTTGTATGTGCACCATTACTTGCGTGGTAATACATATAATGATTATGTTCATTTTTCATGTTATATTAATGTTATTTACCGCTTACTGTCATATTTATCATATTGTTGATTTCTGAACCATACATTTTCCTTTTCCTATTGTACATCATTATTAAACTATATAGGTCCGGAGTTTGGCTCGAGACACGCTGAATAAGCTGTGGAGTTGCTTATGCAGGGGTACATTTTGCAGCCAATAGCTATTTTTGTATTAGATTATATTGGTTATATTAGTGCACTCTGATTTAGCAATGATGTACGAAAGTATAGGTATGTTATGGCTCTTGTACACGAGATGGAGAACATACTTATACCTTCCTTATTATTTTGGCAAGCCTACAGCTTGATTTTGTATATGTAAACAGGGTGTTTACTATTATTCGTAAGTGGAGCTGTATGATTATGTATATATAGGTTTTGGATATTGTATTCGTGAATCATATTATGTATATTATAGCAGGATGATTAGTAGTCGATAAATGGGATTGTAATAGTTATTATATTTCTTTCTTTTCTGTTCTTATATCTCACGTCTCCGAGTCACGGATTTCAGGGTGTGACAATTAGCAGCAACTTTACTTGTGTCCACGGTCCTCCCTAAAGTCTACGAGTAGTCCTTACATCTCTAAACCTATTCAATATTGCTAAATAAAAAATTATATATCAAGAATAATCTTTAATGCTGCTTTAAGACCTAGTTGCATGCACAGTTTTCCTTCTAGATGCAATAAACAGATGCAGCCAAAACAGATTTGTGCAAGGTAGATTTCAAACTCTCTCCTTTAAAACTCTACGCAACCCAAACCATTGTATCCTTCTATGGTCCATGTCAGTCCAACATTGGTAATTAAGGTGATTCAAACTGCATGGCAAAAGGCAGGACAAACAGGAGTATAATGAAGAAGTTGACAACTGAAAGTACAATTTTTAGGACAAATTTTCAACGTAGTCCGAAATGGACCATTTCCAACCATTGTGATCCACTATATCACCAACTTCGACAGTAAACAGGAGACCGGTTTCATAAATGATTACCACAAGGGACATATGTGATTACCACAGGTGACGTAAGTGATGAGTTACCACAGGGGCAAAGGAAATAACCACTCATCCCACATAGCCCAGGTGAGAGCATTAATATCAGATCCTGTTAACATATTCCCCAAAATACAGAAAATTTCGACTTTATCTCTATTTTAAAAAATCTTTATTTCTTACCCTCTGCATCAGATTATCTATCACATTTTTTACTGCATTAAAATATTATTTTTTCTTTAACCATACCTTAACTTAAAATTCCACACATACAAATACATTTAATTGCAAAATATTAATTATTTAATTATATATTAATAAAAAGAGTAAATTCCACTTTACCTCCCACATCTACCACTCCGTTTCAGTTAACCCCCCTCATTTTTGAATAAATACAAAAACTACTTCATTTGAATTCTCTTAATTAAAATAACTTAACGACCAAATTAACCCTCCCCCTCTCTCCCCACCATTCCACTTTCCGATATCCTCACCCTAACCCATAAAATCTCTCTATTTATGTCCTCACAAAAAAAATAACTATTCCCTCTATCCACAAATAATACACTCAGTGGCACACAATTTTAGGCAAAAGCCAAAAAGTAACATCTCAAATTTTAAATTAATTATAAATGACCAAATCTACCTTATGATTCTTTTTTCTTATTCTTACCCATAATAATTATAAGGGGTATGAATGGTAATTCTTTTGGTTGTACAATTAAATTGGGAAGTAAAATTTTTTTTTTGACATCCAAAAATGAAAAACGTATCAATTATTTGTGAACGCAAGGACTAGAGACTTAAAATGGTTATTTTTCCCAAGTCTCCACAATTTTGATTGGGGATGTGTAAAGCCTATTGCTAAATTTGGGTTGTTCAAAGATGTGCTAATTTACCAACACCATATTACGGTCTCATTACTTCGCTGCATATCTGTCATCTCCTTTTATTTGGTAAATAGTGTGTTTGGTTTTCTATTGGCAAATGAAAGTAGTTAAATAATATATGCCATTCTTTCATGTTGCGTTGATTGTGTTAGTAATTCCTAGGATCTATCACTTATAAACATATCAAACTTTGAAATAAATACCAAAAACTTTAGTTCAGACTATTCATTGTGGGATATGGAAGAGGGAAAGAGGAGCTATGGTGGTGGCAGGTCTTTAGGGTGATGTAGTCGTGGAGAGGAATAGTTAGGGAGGGAGGGGGATGACGATTGAACATAGAAAAAGAAGGGAAGAGACTACGAGTTTAAGGGAAGGAAGGGTGAAGAGAGCGAAAGAGTAATTTGGTCAATATGATAATTTTAAGTTAATTATAATAAAAGGACAGATTGGGTATTTAATAAAAAAATGAGGGGGGGGGAACCGAAGCACAGTATAGATGAGAGGTGTTAAGCAAAACGGAATGGTATATGAGAAGGGCAAACTGAAATTTACCTTAATAAAAATCATTATTATTTTTTAGCATTAAATTTATAATTATAATTTATTAATTCGTTATTTAAATAAAAAATATAAAAGAATCTTTCTTTAAGCAAAGGAAGAGAAAGGGGAATATAAGATGAGAGAAGAAAAATATAAATAAAAAATCCTATAAAAATTTATTACATAAATGATATAAATATAAATAGAATTGCTTAATAATGAACTATTATTCCTTAGCATTTAACATTCAATTTTTATAATATAAATTTAAATTTAATTTTTAATAATAAATTTTGAACTTAAATTATATGTTTAATATGTAACTTAAAAGAAAATATTTTTTCATAAATACTAATAAATTATAATTATTTATTTTTTAAATATTAAAATTATTTTTTATATAATTAAAATTTTTAGTTTATATATTGTATTTAGTAGTTTTAAGCTCAATAATTATTTTTAAATATTAAATTTAAAATTTAATTCATAATTTATTTAATTATTTTAAATACTTATATTATATTTTTATTATTAAGTAATAATATATCATGAGTGGAAAGAAAATATATTAACTTTTTAATATGTTTAATGAATAAATAGTAATTTTTTAGATTTAGAGAACCATTTTAGAAATTCTCCATTTTAGATAACCACTAGGTAATCTGATGCAGAATTAACAAGAAACTTCACCTAACTTTTGGTTATCTAAAATAGGAAAAGCAAGTTTTGGGGATCTGATGCAAATGCTCTGTGGGATTGTTATGCAATATATAAGTAATTCTAAGAATCTAAATAGTACAATAAGCTCTAAAGCCGTGTTGGTGTCGAGTTTGATTGCAACTCCGCAAAAAAAGAGTGCTTGTATTGGATCCCCTGGGAAGTTTTAGCACTGCAAAGTTAACTACATCCAAAGCGAACAATATTGCACTATATGGGGGCGTGGGTCTTTACACTACCTTGCTTCCATCTTTGTTCTTCCATAAGCGAGAAAAATAACTCACATCCAATTTCAAGATTTTTTTATGAAAAAAGAGAGACAAATATCAAGCTAAGGAGTAACCTTGAACTTCAAGAATGAAAGAAATGTGAGCTTACATGTGTAGAGAATCAACTAGATATGCCATATGGACAGACTCAAGATCCATCATATCTTTCACCTGCCAAAGCCAAAGCCAAAATAGAAACATAAAGGAGTCAATAATGGAAAACTTCCGGAGCAAATGCAAAACAAAGACTGTTCAGGAAATGGAGACCTGTTTGCTGTTTTTAAAATATTCTATTAAAACGTGGAGACGGTAGAAAACATTCTTATTAGGTTTCAAAAGAAAAAAAAATTATAAGCTCCAACTGCTGTTCTGCCATTGCCAAGTAATGCCCGACAAAATTGAAGGAATAAACTTCGAATATAAGTTGTGCCTTTAAAACTGTTTTTAACAGGAAGAAAGTAGAAACTCAGAGAAAGAAACCTAGTAATATGGCCATAGTAGAACAACTGAGATGCATCATGAGCTAGACAACCAAATTCAACACAAGCATAGAAAATGCAACACAGACTAACTCATGAAAACAGTCAAAAAGAAAAGCAAAAAAGTTTCTGTATCCAAAAATCAAACCTTATTCTTGAGAGAATCTGTAAATCTGCACCAGGACACATGGGATAATTGTGATTGAACGTACTGCTGCAGTGTAGTAACGAAATGATTAACCTGGTGCCTGCAAAGGAAAAGAAGGGGACAGAGAAAAAAGAAAGTCGGGGTTGCAATGTCAGCAAAAATTTCAGCTGAACTATGTCGTCTATAATTTCATATATTTATCTAGGAATCCTTCTTTTCAAACATTACAATCCAGGAGAAGAAGAAGAATATGAAAACAATAAAAATCTTACAAATTTCTCCTTGATGCAGTAAGTGTAAGTTGATTACTCAGATCACTTCAAACACAGTAAGTTCTAGTGCTCCCACCTCATTCAGCATATCAAAAAGTGCTAGAATAATAAGCGCTGGAATACCACTTAAAGATCACCTTAACTAATAATAAGATCCAGCCATTCCTCAAACATGGTCATCACACTCTTGTTCCTTCTGAGCAACAATTACGCAACTACCTAAATAGAATTCATCCAAGACCCATCCCTTTCAACTCAAGATTGGAAACTTGAGTCTTTTTCAGAGCGACATGCTTAATTTTAAATGCCAACTCTAGCTGCACAACAGGGCATTATAAATCCATAGGCCCGTGGCAAACTGGCATCATAATTGGGAGCCAAATTGTAGGCAAAATCTAAATTCTAATGCACTCGTAGGTCCCCTACTATGTATATATACAAATTAAAAACAAGTACTATTAACTATTTCCAAACACTTAAGAAATTAGCCAATATTGATAAAAACAAGATCCTTGATGAAAGCACAAGAAATTTTTTACAGGAGAATATAATCTAGAACAAAACAATTTTTAGCATTCCATTAAAATGCATGTTTGTTGACTTCCAATCATGGTATCTGATCGTCATATTTTCCTAGAGTATAACTCCCCCCATGGGAGAAGAATCCAATTCAATTGGACTTGGGAAATGGAACAATAATATGCCTTTACATGTATTTGTAAGCAAACCTGCAAATTTAATTAAGTACTTGCTATCTAAAAACATTTTATCTCAAACTTTATACATGATTTTGACAGTAGACTCAGTCAAGGCGGCATCAACCAAGTGCCAGCCCTATATCTGAAACTGAAAAAAGTAATTGCAAAAATATAGACAATTCTCTAAATAACTCTCCCTCAAAGAAAATTTCAAGCTATAAACAAGTTTATCAAGGTAATAACGTTTGCACATCCGAATAATTGATACACAGAACTATAGAAAAGCAAGAAAAAAGACAAGATACCTGACAGTTATTAAGGTGTTCAAATGTTGAATTTCTGATTGTGGCACTTGGATTCCTAGTTTAAATGCTTTAGAATAACGACTCTGGCTGTTGAAATCCAGCAGGTCCTGCTGACAAAGATTGGAGGATGTTTAACAATAATTTGGGAGACTCTAGAATTAATCACCGCATAAACTATCTGACTGCAAACCTACATACAGTTCAAATAAGACTATTTTACCATAACATGCCATCACAAAACTAATGTACACGCTGTATTCCATCCCATAATAAATCCCACTTTATACTATGGTATCTTCTTTGAATTTGTGAAATACTTCAAAGAAGAGTGATTCAGAATAATTTCTTTTTATTTCAGAAATCATATTCTTTATCTATAAGCTCAAGCGTTTCCTACAGCAGCTAATGATCACAATTTCCAATTTTCTTCCTTACATATCAAAATACGACGACAAAATGTTTTCCTCTATTTCAGTCTGCAGTTCTTCCACTAATATCTGAAGTATGAAATAGTGGTTATTATTTCACAATTTACATTCAGCATTCGTTTCTATCTCTTAACAAAGTGTACATTTTCCAACATTAGAACAAAGCAGGGTACACATATAACTGCATTAATCAATGTGCACATAACTTTGAAGTCAGACACGCACCTTCATTAAGCACCATGTTTTAGTCAGTGAAAAAATAGCAAGCTTGAGTCGTAACAGAAAGCTGAAGATCTGAGCATATATTTTCAAAGCACCCTGGGTCACCACAATACTGATTGGCCAATCCACTTTATAACCCAAACCCAGGAAATTAAATGAATCTATCCCTGTAATAATAAGGGAGAAAAAAGAAGGATATGTGTTAAACACCAACCCAAACATTCCAAGTTACAATTTGTAAGGAAGGCAGTACAAGAAATTAAGTTAAAAAATAAATTACAGAATCAGAATTACCATATCGGGAGGAAAAAAAAAAGGATTATAGTATCAACGTTTGAATTAATACCTATTTTTGGTATTAATGAAGGCACCATATTGTTTTCACTTCTCTTCAAGTACACAAACAAATGATCCTTACAATCATCTCCCTCACATGAAGATTTTTGCAGACACATTGTAAGTAAACCCTGAATTTCTGAAACCAATCTATCTGCCTCCATAATGTCCCACTTCTGATAGAAAACAAGGAACAATAATATAATTAAGACGCCTTGATTAACAGACTACAAAAGAACACACAATATCTAGCTAAACACGAATACCCGATTCCAAAGGGAGATGATAAACAAATCTGCCCAGTCTGCTAATTCCATGAAATGGTACCTCCGCAGTGCCGAGAAATGTTCACGTAAATTGAATCCTTCTTCTAGCAACTTGATAGTTAATTTACTAACAAACCAATATCTACAACTTTTAAGGAAAAGGCAGAATTGGGTCAGATAGAAAGCACTACGAAGTTAAAATGTAATTACTGAGTGGCAACTTAACTGACTGCAAAGAATTTTTCCAATGAAAAGGGCAAAGGACTAAAAATTTTAGGGTACAATTTTCTAGACATGTTTCGTTGTACATTATGGTCCACTGTAATGGCCTAAAACAAAAAACCTATGTGACACATAGATGGTTTTCGTACCTGGAAAATAGCTCACAATGATTTAAAAGAAAATATTAACAGCCTGAGGAGAATTTGGGATTCCGAAAGAATCAAAACAAAAATGAAGGGAATCACGGACTATGTGACAAATCTCTACTAATTAAAAAGTGGACAGCTATCGTCTGGCGCCATTCATTTATAATTCTGCCCCTACAGAAAATTAGAATTACAATTATGTCATTTCAGCTTTCAATGTGTCTCACAAGCTTGCGTCTGTTTCTCTCTCTTCTCTGCCAACGAAAGCGACCAGATCTATCTCCTCCATGCCAATGTCAGGCCCTCACGTCCGACATCTATAACTGCACCTATCCTCACCGAATCCTTGAATCAAAAATCAACATGGCACGACAACATATATCAGATATGGTTGTCTCCTATTAGTGACCGATCCACAAACGAGTCAGCGAGCGCCACATAGTTGATGCCCACTCCCCTCTCTAAAATCACTGTACCACCTTCAAACTGCAAATCAGCACCTACCAACCAATACTCGTTGTTCTCATAATTTTAATTTTCATCATTATAATATTTGTTTAATATTGTTAGTATCAAATTTATTTTTACAAAAAATTATGTCAGGTATTATAGCATTGAACTAATTCTTAAGAGAATCACATCAATAGTAAATGCACTACTAAATTATAAAAATGGGTTTTGAACAAAGTATAAGGATACTGATGAAATATTTCTTGCAAGAGGCACTTCTCAATAACGAAATCAAGAGGTATCCCAAAAGTCGCTGCTGAGGTTTTCCTGTGAACTTCTGCACTATTTTCCTCGGTATTACCTAAACAACTAAGCATATTCTCCCAACCACTTCCACCACAAATATTTGCCTCCGCACAATCTTTCTTCTCAATATTCCCCGATGCTAAAGTAAAATTGACATGAGGAAACTCATTCTTCTCTCCCAGAGTCTCATGGCCATAATAGGAGTCCTTGTTGTGGAACTTGGTACTACCTATAGGAACAAACGCATTAGGGTTCTTGTGAATTGTTGTTTCAGCTCCGTAATAATGTTTATGTCGTGCCAGTAAGCAATCATGATGCCTCTTAAAAGGGTCTTTAATGGATGAAAAATCAAAAGAAGGGGGATGGTCAATCTGGTCAGTGCATAACCCCTTCTCACGCTTGCTTACCAAGCCACTGTCAAACAATACCGGATACGTACTAAGAGGATTTAAATGACATTTAGTATTCAAAATTGGAAGGCTGAATGAACTTGATGAACGACAGGTTCGCCTAGGATATTGATCATTATCATTGGTCTCATTTGTTAAAGAAAGTTCATTGAGAATCAAATTGCTCAAATATGGTGAAGACTCGCTCAAGGCTCCTATGTTTCTTGCACTCACAATCAACCCACTCCTAGAAGGGAGAAAGGTTGCATCATGCCTTACTATTTTGCCAATAGAGAACGGAATTTTGACTGGTCCACTAAAGAGTGAGCCTGTATCATGCAAATTGTATCCGCTTTGAGTTCCAGAGAACCATGACCAGTTTGGCTTACCAGATTTGTGATATGGTAGACTATCACTCACATTTGTTTCTGTAAGACAAGAATGTGTAAAAAGGTCACTTGCATCGTTTCTCTCATATATTTTAGATGAATCACCTTCCGCAGGGTTCAATGTGTCACTATTGCAAATCAACTGTAAAGATATTTTGTTAAAACCACTTGATAGCAAATCTAAAGCAGATAAGTAAATCTGTCCATTTCCATCAGGTTGTTGAATGAACTGTACAGAAGCATTATGCTCTTCAGAGCCATCTAAAGATAAGCAATCTGATGAATCCAACAGATCCTCCACACAAGGGAATTCATCAGTTGTGCTAGATGCCACAGAATTCAAATTGTCAACAGTCCTGTAGAACAGAAAGTTGAACATCTAATCAGTCACTTGAACAGTAAGAAACATATTTTAAAAGATAAAAAACAGCCAACCAAGAACAGGCGATCAAATCAGATGCAATGTAATGAATTGTAATTTGTGTTAGCATACGCTCTTTCAGATGCAGTTGACACAATGCAAACATCCAAGTGAAACTTTTTTCTACATAAGCATATAATCATATTGCTTCCGCACACAGAAAGATATGGAGACAGAGACAGAGAAAGAGAGAGAGCTTACAGATCCACATCACTATTATTTGTAGTAGGAGAAATGCATCCATCGCCATTCTGAAGCGAAAGGGGAATTTCTTGGCTTTCCATACAGTTATATAAAATAGCAGGTCCAGTACCATGCGATACGACCTGGTAAAGCATAAATTTGTACTTAAGAGATAAAAAATGAAGGTAGGAATTAGGGAACCAGGGGACACTTTCTAATCAATTGTTTCCTCTAGTTCTGCTTAGTTAACCAATGTCCATTCTACCAGGAAAGGGATTAAAGTAAGTAGCCCAAATCAGCATGTGTAATGTCCCGGAAATTCCCGAGTTAATT
>MKEJ01089963.1:0-10066 GCA_001753735.1 Embelia ribes
CTTCAACTACTCTAATCTTGATCTCCTTGGCCTCTAGCATCTTAGACTGTTTGGCGTTTTTAATTATCAGGAAATTAGGTTGGACTTGGTAAATTCGATTCACATAAATTGTTTCCAATTTGGAAATCTCAGGGGGTATTCATGAAATGATCAGAAATCTAATGGGAACAATGTATAATTTACCATTTTTTTTACTAGGACATGTTACTAATTTTCAAATAAAATTATGTATTATGTGTTCCATTATTTAAAATATAATCTCCTTCGTTTCGTTTTTTATACTTTTAAGACCGCGTTTCATTCTCCTTGTTTTTCATACTATATCTACTTTTCTTTTTTCATATATTTACCACGTGCAAAGGTTTATTTTGTTGCTGGTTAAAAAAAATATATTTTTTCAGTTTAAGAGCAAGGCTGGATGCATTAAGTTTAAAATTTTTAATTTTTTTTTATGCTAAACCAACAAAAAAAATTTATCTTAAAAACCGATAGACAAACATTGTATAATTTTGAAGTAAAAAAAATAATCTTAGAAACTACAACTAAACAAGTGAAATTGTTATTGGGTTTCAAATACAAAAGCAGTCCCATTACTGAACAATTTGGCCTTTCAGTGTGGCCTTTATATAAAGGCCAAACCAGAATAGATAATTAACAAATAAATACTCTAATCTAATTTGGGCCCAACTGTTAAAAGCCCAAATGGAAGGCCCATTAGTTTTCTTGTATTAATCCCGGGGAAAAAGGCCCATTAGGGTTTTATATAAATATCTCTCTCCGCCTCATCTCAAACCCTACTTGCATGTAACCACCGCACAATCTCTCTCTCTCTCTCGCCTGAGCAGCCATGGTGCACGTTCCCTACTATCGCAACTGTACGTTTCTCTCTCTCTCTCTCTCTATATATATATATATATATATATTATCATCTATACTCTGCGTTCATATGTAGTGATATACTTGTATGTGTTCTGATCCCTCATTTTTATAATATATATGTATTTTATTGATTCAAATCACATGATTTAATCGATTAGTGATTGGTTCTTTCAAATTGTTGTAATTACGGTTTTGCTAGTAAATCGGACTATGTTAGTGTGTTGGCATCTGTTTTGAATGTTTCATGTAAAGTTTGGTTTTTTAAAGTGTGAAATAGATTTAAGATTAGGGCTTCTTGCAGTTGCATGCTTTCTGTTATGCGAGTTAAATGAAAATGGATTAACAGTCTGTTTTTGTTATTATTACGGCTGAGCTAGAAATTTTGATTTTTTTAGTCTGTGTTCGAATGTTACATGTAAAAAAATTGGTTTTTTCTAGTGTAATTTAGATTTTGGGATTAGGGTTTGTTCTATTTGTATGTATTCTAATCTAGGTGCAGGTAATGTGGGTTAAATGAAAATAGATTAAAAGTCTAATTTTGTTGATAAAATGTTTCTTATTTATTCAAAATACATGCTTCATCAATTTTTGATTAGTTTCTTTGAAATTGTTATAATTACAGCTGAGCTAGAAATGCCAACTATGTTAGTGTATATGTAATCTGTTTTCAAGTTTTTCATGTAAAAATTGGCTTTTTCAAGTATATTGGGATTAGGGTTTGTTCTATTTGTATGTGTTCCAATCTGAGTGCAGGTAATGTGAGTTAGATGAAATGGATTAAAAGTCTAATTTTATTATTATTATTAATAAAATGTTCTTTGTTGCTGTGTCAAATCACACGTTTTAATTGACTACTGATTAGTTGTTTGAAATTGTTACAATTACTGCTGAGCTAGAAAATCTGACTACGTTAGTGTATAGGTATCTGTTTTTGAATGTTTCACGTAAAAATTAGCTTGTTTTCAAGTGTAATTACATTTTGCGATTAGAATTTGTTTTATTTTTATTTATTCCAATCTGGGTGCAGGTAATGTGGGTTAAATGGAAAGGGATTTATGTCTAATTTTGATATGATATAATTATCTTTATGCCTTCATATGAATAAACTTTCAAGTGATCTGTTTCTTTGTCTTTACTAGCAATTACATGATTGTAATTGTTTCAAATCACTTGCTTTAGCCTCTGTGGTTGCCATTACTGATCTAAATTGGGTTTTTAAAGTGTAACTTGGATTTTGGAATCAGGGCTTTTTCCATTTGTACATGTTGTTATGGTACTGGTAATGTGATTTGAATGAAAAGAAGTTTGGTTTATAGGTTTCTATTATTGGACATTTTTTGTTAAGAAAATGGCTTTTCTAGTGTCAACTAGATTTTTGGATTTGGGTTTGTTCTATTTGTATGTGTTCCAATCCCTTTGTATATGTTGTAACGATATTGGTTGTGTGATTTCAGTGAAAAGGTCTTAATTGCTGCCCTTGTGTCCATGTATGAACATGTATTAAAAGTTTAATATTTGGTACTTTCTGGGTTTTTGATCTTTGGCCGAATTAAATTAGGATTATTGATGAAAATGATGGTATAATTGTTTAATCCTGAATTAGGTTGTTATAAGATTTTGCATTTGGTTAATTTTACTGTGCTGTCTTAAAGATGTTTTACCTGGTAATTATATGATTTTTTACTGGGTGGGGGAGGGGATTGTAACTTTTTTAAACGCAATAAATTTTATGCGGCCAAAGTATTTAAGTTTCATGTCTGTCTAAATTTGATTAAACAAACATTTAGAACCTTCATTAAATTTATTTGCTTTTGGCTTGGATAATGATGATTAAATTTATTTGCTGTGGATAACAGATGCATTGACCAATAAGAAAATAAGATAGACATTTGGATTTCCTAACTACCAATATAGTCTAATTTGCATGAGAAGAGCTATTGGACTGCTTTAATAAATTGCTTGGTGTCTTTCTCCCAAAATTTTCGAACATGATAAGCATGATGATTTTTCTATGCTTTTCTAAGCTGGAATAACATGTCATAGCGTAGTTTTTCAGATAGCATTTCTGATTCTTAGGAGATGCCTTGGATTCTGTTTCCTCTTTGTGGTTGTCTGACTTACTGAAAAGTAAAGCACATTTATGTCCACTCTTCTTCTTCCTGATCACTGGGTTATTTAGCATGTCTATTCCTTCAGATATGGTTTTTGCTTTCTATATATACTTGCAATATCAATGCAGTATTTAAATTTTCAGCATGTGTGAGGTTTTGGAGATCTGACATTAATTTACATAATGATTTATGAGCTTGGTTTTGCTTGTCTAATATTTTATTGAAATTAAATGACTGAAAACGTATTTCTGCAGTTTCTTCAGCTGGTCTTATTTTTTGTACTTGTGCGCTAGAATGTAGTTCTTCTAATGTTTGTTTTGATTCTAATATTCATTGAGGGGATGTAATACCTTGATTATTGTCAGATGGTAAGACATTTAAGAAGCCACGCCGTCCCTATGAGAAGGAGCGTTTGGATGCTGAGCTGAAGCTTGTGGGAGAGTATGGTCTCCGGTGCAAGAGGGAACTCTGGAGGGTTCAATACGCTTTGAGCCGTATCCGTAACAATGCTAGAAATCTTCTGACCCTTGATGAGAAGAACCCCCGTAGGATCTTTGAGGGAGAAGCTCTTCTGAGGAGGATGAACAGGTATGGCCTGCTCAAGGAGGACCAGAACAAGCTCGATTATGTGTTGGCCCTTACTGTGGAAAGCTTCCTGGAACGCCGCCTTCAAACTCAAGTGTTCAAGACTGGTATGGCCAAGTCGATCCACCATGCCAGAGTGCTCATTAAACAGAAGCATATCAGGTATAACTGCTAAAATATAATTTGAAGTTTGCACGTAAAGTGTTTCTCTTTAGAATATCTGAAAATTGTATATTATATACACCTGCAATTGTTTGTCTGTAAATATCTTTAAAGTGAGCGGTTTTAATTTCTGCTCAAAATGCAATTATCCTATCTGCTTGTATTTGCTTGCGTGGGATTACTTTCATAGTTTCTGTAATTTTTTTGGTTCAAACAAAAGTGCTGCCATGTTAGTAAGAATTAGTAAAATTATTTTGAAGAAGCAGAGCGTGTAACTTATTTTGTTAATTTTTTTGGTTCAATGTAATGTACTGCCATGCTAGTAAAAGCGTTCATCGGTTGCTTTCGTTAGTTAGAAGTATACAGAATGTTGCCTTAGCACTTTGTTGTGAGTGCAATTATGTCCACTTTTGCCTTATTCTTTCCCGAAGCTTTTTTATTAGCTGTAGCTTATACAATATTAGCGAACCTAAATTATTTTATTTCATTGAAATTTTCTTTTACTGGATTCCACTGATTTTATCTGCTCGGTGTGGCAGGGTTGGGAGGCAAGTTGTGAATGTTCCATCATTCATGGTGAGGATGGACTCCCAGAAGCACATTGACTTCTCGCTGACTAGTCCTCTTGGAGGTGGGCGACCTGGGAGAGTGAAGCGAAAGAACCAGAAGAATGCTGCCAAGAAGGCTGCTGGTGGTGGTGATGGAGACGAAGAGGATGAAGATTGAAAAGAGACTTGCAAGTGATGACATAAATAGCAAGTATCCCGTATTGTTGCTTTGCTCTCTTTGAAAACTTAGTACTCTAATGATAGTTATAATCTTTTTCTTTTGAAGGACCTCCATTCAAACCAGTGGTTTTGATTGTGTTTGTTTATCATGCTTTTCGACTTTATTGCGGAGAGTTTTTGTTTTTCTTTATTAGCTTTGGTGCTATAAATTGTGATATTTGGTCTCTGGAGTCATCTTTTCTTGTGCATTCTCCCTTTTCTTTTGTTCTGTGTTTGATATTGCACCATAGAAAACACTAAGTTGTTTCACCCTCACGACAATGATCTTTAGGAGAAATGAGCTATTTTTGAAATTACTGATAAATTTTGTTGCTACAGTGTACACATTTTGGCTACCCGGATGAGCCCTGTCAATATTGAGTTTATTGAGGTATGGTTTAAAAGATTCAAATAGTGCTGATGTTTGAAAATGGTCTGTTCTTTCCTATGAAATGCTCCTGTATGTTTATTGTTTCTTGAAAATTAGCCTCTTGGTTTATAATTTTTATACATTTGATTTGGGGCGTATATTGGTAGGATTTTGTTGTTGCAATACAAGTGATCGCGGTTGACATGCTTAGGTTTGCTTTGAAACATCAGTCTACGTTGTTTAATATGTAATCGTTTTCAGTCATTGGTTTTCGGTATCAACGGTTTATATTATATATATGTAACAATGCCGCTTAAATCATTATTTTCCTCGAGTGATGCACTCTGGAAGACAATTTTTATAGAAAAAATTTAAGGTTAGTCGGAGGAAACCGTGTTAGCAGGTCCAAATGTTACCAATTTGTTCAATGACAAGTTGGATCTTGGAGTTCTTTCTGCATTCTAAAATAATTGTAGCTCAAATGTTGTTGATGTGTTTGGATATAAGAAATGGTAGCAGTTTGGGAAAAGGTTTCGATATACGTGTTTTTCCATAACTGTGATAGAAGCCCTAAAGCTGCTTATGTCTTTAAAATGTCTTTTGATTTATAAATAACAAGATTGTTTTCTTTGTAAATTATATTTTTCGAGTCCATACCCTCTAATGCAACTTATGTTTAACAGAATTTGATTTGAATTTCTCAAATCTCGATATCTCTTCACTCCATTGGAGCTTTTGTGCTTTAATTTTTATTATATTTATTTTTATTATTATGCTTTTCTTGTTGAGTGATTCCGAAAAGAGTTTAACATATCCTACCATTGACATGGATACAGGGGCATAGTCAAAGGTTTGGTAGGAGCTACATGAGCCTCGTTAACTTTGAAAAAAAAGTGTATATATTCTATATTTTAATGTAAAAACCTTTTAAATGTAATTTTAGCAAAATAAATTTATAATTCCCATATTAATTTATACGATGTTCACCACCTAATTTTTAATTCTTCGCTCAGCCACGGACTCCAGAAGTGTTGGATCCTACCATTGACAAAGAGAAGAGATGCACAATAACAAATAGCATGAGGGTGACTATGCTCTATTCAACACCCATTGCATGAATGATAGAGATGGTTGTTGGGTTAAAGTTCTTGTTGTATCATAGCATGATATGTGTGATGAGCTATATATATAATCCTAAATCTGCTAAGGAAAAAGCCATTAGAAAAGCAACTTTATGGTGTAGAATTTCTAGATGAAATGTGGGACAAAAGTTTGCTAGAGTTGCATGTGAGAATTGAAGGAAATTAATTTTATTGACTTTATTGTTGCCAAACGAGTTTAATTTCTTTCAATATTTTGTGTCTACCTAAAAGCACATAGTAATTAATATAAAATATAACCAAGGGCAAATAATTATGACATGAAATGTAGACTGAAGTTTTGTCTTGCATGTGAGATTTGGAGGGAATTAATTTCATTGGCTTTATTTGTGTTGGGTGAGTTTCATTTTCTACAATATTTCATGACCAATTAAAGCACAAAGTAGGATTGAATTTTAACAGAAAATGCAGAATCAAGATTGTGCGTGTTGTATGCGAGAATTGGAGGAAATTAATTTCATTGGCTTTATTTTTGCCGAATGAGTTTAATTTACTTCAATATCTCACATCCAGCTATAAGTATGAAACAAGAAATACATTTTAACCTATAATTATGTGCTCTAAGTTGTATGTGAGTATTGGTGGAAATTAATTTCATTGGTTTGTTTTGGCATGATGAATTTAATTTCCTCCAATATCTCACCTCCGACTATGGGAATGAGTATTCACACATGTGCCGCTGAAGTTAAAGCAATTGAGATGGTTCAAACCTGTTTGGCTTATTTTTAAAGAAAAAATTTTGAATTTTTTTTGGGATGAGTTTATTATTGATTCTATAAATATAATTATTCTTTTATCTTACTTTTATGAAAACCCAAAAAAGAGAGTATGCATGATGTAGTGGTTCGTTAAAGGAAAGATAAGTCGAATAAGTCAATTTTAATCTATTACTGAAAATATTTTGTCTAGGAGGTATAGTGAAATCTGCATAATCTGAGCTTGCATTTTCACTCATTGGGTTGTGAATATACATAGCAGATCAGTCGAAATTGTTACATAACATTAACAAGAAATATATATTTTCAATTCTTCGTAGTTTCCACAATGGATCCAATTTTGGAAGGTTACGCTAAAATAATAAGGGACAAAAACATACATTTGTTGTTTGGAACTCATCTCGTAGGAAGAGTTGAACCGATTTTGATGCTATTTTTGCGTGATGTTAAGTTTGTACTTCCCTGAATTAGAATGGGCAAATATTAAAAACACCCATGATGTTTTAACTTTTATCGATTTAGTCCCAAATTTTGCTTTTTATCAATTTCATCCCCGAAGTTTCCTTATTTCATTAAATAGGTCCTTTTGGATCATTTTGCCATTCTCTTTTACCACACACTATTAAGATTTTTATTTCAATTAATAAAAAAAATGCTAGACTAAAGGCTACTCTAAATAAAAAGTGCATATTATTAAATAAAATTTAAAAGTTTTAAAAAAGTTAAAATAATAAATAATAATTTGAATACCAAATTTTCACTATTAAGTAAATAATATTAAAAAGTAATAAAATATATATTATAATTTTTTTAGCAATACTAAATACATAAAAACTAAAAAGTTTTTTAAATTATAATTTTTATTGTACAATATAAGCCTATGTAATTTGGTACTTTTCTCGTTAATATCTCAATTTTATAAAAAGATAATTAATTTAATATAACCAACATTTAATATTTATCTCGATACTAAATCCTCTATTCTATCGCAATGCTACACCGCTACTAGTGCCACCATGCCCAGCGCCACTGAGCCCCCTCATGGCACGCAACGCGTGCGGCCATAGTTTGCACACCTCTTCCACCACGTTGAGCTCCACCATGCTGCTAATTTTTTAATTGCTATCAGAACCTATCTTAGATGGCTACATGAAGGGATGCCTCT
Organism: Embelia ribes; assembly: GCA_001753735.1. NCBI lineage: Eukaryota > Viridiplantae > Streptophyta > Magnoliopsida > Ericales > Primulaceae > Embelia > Embelia ribes. The sequence goes on from MKEJ01089963.1 coordinate 7,916, forward strand.
AGTGACATTCAATGGCCACAATAAGAAATGTCTCTAGTTACATTCATGCACTCAAATTACGAATGTGGTCCTAATGAATTTTTTATTGTTCTCGAGAACTACATTCGATGGCCATAAGAATGAATATCTCCAGTGACATTAGTACACTCATATTACGAATGTGGTCCTAATGAATTTTTTATTATTCTCGAGGACTACATTCAATGGCCATAAGAATGAATATCTACAGTGACATTCGTGCACTTAGATTACGAATTTTGTCATGAAAATACTATATATTTTTTAAAAGTTTTCAGGACCTACATTCGTTACTCTCGTGTACACATGTTTTGGGAGATATTAGACTCTTAGGTTTCGAATGTTAACTTAAAAATACATATATAGATTTAAATCATAAGGTACATCTAAATCATACAAAAATATGAATCACAACATTACCAAAATATTATATTTCTACCAAATAATTAGAAATTATGCAAAAATATCATATTTCCACATATGCAGTGAGCTTAAGGTGTAATCGACCTTTGAGGTTTCAAATGTCCTTAGTGACATTCAAACTTCTGGTTTATGAATATGACAAGGCTTATTCGACCTCATAATGAGCAAAGGTATGAAGTCAAGATAAAAAATTTGGGTTTATCCAAATGTATTAATATCATCGTGAAATGAATCTATTGATCTTCAAATATGCTCCAAACGTATCCAATGGTGATAATTTACAAGCTTTTTTTTTAGACATTAAGAATATTGGTTGGATAGAATTTTTTTTTTTTAATTTTGTGGAGATGGAGAATAAGTAGTGAAAGAGAGATTAGAGAAATTTGATATAATAGTGTTCAAAATTGAAGTTTAAAATATTAAAAAGGAATAGAGACGAAAAGATGAAAAAGATGAAAATAATTATTGAAGAAAATGAATAATGTTAAAGATTGAGTGATTTGATAAAAATGTAAATTTTGGTAATTAACATTGTGATGCCTCTAGTATTTTTTGTGGCGTTAATAAAAAAAATAATTATTCATTTTGTTTGTGATCTATTTGAAATAAAATAATTTTTAATAATATGATGTTGGAAATCTATATGTATTTTTGTGTGGTGTAAACAAAATTATGATAAATTTACTGAGTCAAAGTCTACTATAAACACCTATGCCAATTTTAATTACTCAAAAAAATAGAAATAATTTCCGTAAAAAATCCTCTTTCACTCTCATCTCAAATCTCCCACCTCGAATTCCGCCAAATCCGAAACCCTAATTTCCCAAATTCAACCCTCACTCCAAACCCTAATTCCCCATTTCCACCATATTCGCACACGTATACAGCGCATGTACATACTCATGTACCTAATTGGGCTATTGATTTGAGCGTAGAGGGCCAAGAACCAGAGAGAGAGAGAGAGAGAGAGAGAGAGAGAGAGGCAGAGAGAGAGAGAAGAAGAAGGTAAATCCCTCACTCCAACCCCTAATTCCCATTTACAATCATTTTAGCACACGTACACGTTGCATATACATACTGAATTAGCTGATTTGGCGATCGGTTTAGGTGTAGAGGGACAAGATTTATGCCGATTGGCTGAGAGAAGAGAGAGAGAGAGAGTGGCTTGTGGGCTATGAGTAGCCAAAGAGGCTCCGTTAGGTTTTGAGCTTTTATAGTGAAACGTTGACTAATTGACTTTAGTTAGGGCTAGTTGTGTGATTTTGCTTTTTCTTTTTACGCTTTGTTTATGAAAAAGATTTTGAAGGAAAAAATTTATCTCACAAGATTTCTTAAATTTTTATTGAAAAATATTTAAAATTACTTTTATGGTAGATAACTCAAAGATAAGGATAGAAAGTTTAAATTTGCAAAGGCTATCTTAGTTAGGGATAAGATGAAAAAAGAGAAGATAAGAGGAGACGTTCAAGTTAGTGGCATTGAAAAATAATATTTCCCAATAAAATAGATTATTTAGCAAAACAATCATTTAAAAAATTAATTTTTCCTAATTTTTTTTAATTTCCCATTGAAACAAACAGAGTCTTATTTTCAAATGTAAAATAATAGTACTTATTAAAGTTTTGCATTTCATTATGTGAGTTGCTATTTATATACATATTAATAAGTTATATATATATATATATGTTTTATTTATATATATATGTGTGT
>MKEJ01089965.1:0-15061 GCA_001753735.1 Embelia ribes
ATTATGCATTGATTAAACTTTAAGAACATAAATGCATCATTTTAATACCCTAAATATGTAATATTTAAGCCTCAATCAAGTAGGAAGTAATATAAATAAACTGAATAAATTTTTTAGAATAAATTGTATGTTAGAGGTTTCTTATGACACTCCTAGATCAGTAGGAGTTTCTAAGATCGATAAATCCGGTACTTTACCGGTAAACTGATACTGTTCCCTAGTGCAATTACTGAGTATTATTATCTGCACATTTTAGGAGCAATTAATTATTTTTATTAATATCATTTAAGTAAAATAACTACTTGGTAATGTGATTATTTTTATTAATATGAATCACTACTTTTCTCATTTTTGACATCCATGGGATGGTCAGAGAAATAGTCAGTATAGGAAAAATAAAAGTAGTAGGTGAATAAGACATTCATTTAATTGTTTGTTTATGCTAGAAAAATCACAGGTGCATTGTACATACTGTATTTATCAATATAGTCAAATTTTAGTTATGTTTTTATTTGTGAATAAAAGAATGATTCATTTGTTTTTTCTGTTTCTATATATAACTGTCATTGCTGTTATAATTAAAATGCAATGACCATCTTCATTGTTTCATTATTATTGTTGTAATATCATTTTGTATATTTTAAAATTATGAATATATAGTAAACAAGTGTCATAGTTTTATGGCGTAATTTTCAAATACTCAATGCTTAAGTTATGCATTCTAGATTTATTTAATTATATGTAGTGTCGTGATATTTTAATAAAAATAGTATTATTTATACAACTATATTAGTGACTTCTTTCTAATTTAAAATTTCAATTTATGTATAATTAAGGTGACATTTTTTTAAAGGTAATTAAAGTGAGATGTATGTTGTTAAAAACATAAAACCATATTAATGTGCTATTACAATTCTCATCATTCAATGACAATTTATATCATTTCAATTCATTTTAATATAAATAATACAGTTTATAAAAAAACATATCAGTATCTTTGTAAAGTCCAAAAAATTCTGAATAAATAGTTTGCATTTTAACAATATTATATCGTATACTATAATATTATTATTATGTATTTATTGACGTGATTGTAGTGTTTGTATAACTGTGTTGTTATACATAACATCTTAGTTGTTGCGTATCGTGTTGCGTAGTGGACATGTGTTGTATTGTTGTGTGGCGAGTCGTTAGGCGTTGACTCGTTAATATATGATATACATATCAACGTATCGGTCTTAAGGATGTGAGATAGGGTGATGCATAGGCCGTTGTAATGTTTCGTTAATCGCTTAACAGTTTCGTATTTTAGGCATAACTCTCGGATCGTAACTTCGATTGAGGTTTATATTATATCGATAGAAAGTTATTTTAATTATCTATAATTTTTGTGTTTTGACTGAAAGCACATTCGAAATAGGGTGACTTGGATCAATCGAACATCAATTGAAGTTTGCAAAATCTGACTTGCAATTTTGGATCAATCAAACTAGCTACTTGGATCGATCCAACTTCTTTTGGTAGAATGCAAGTGGCTTGAAATAACATATTTTAATATTATATATCACTTTGCTCTTTATTTTTTCGAAATTATTGAAGAGAGAAGAGAGAAAGAGCGAAAATTGGAGTTTTGAAAGCTTGATCAATTCCTTCAATTATTATCTAGTTACATTGGTTCAAAACCGATATAAAGTTGATATTATTTATCCCTGAGACATGGAGATTATATTCAGGCTAGAACATTGTGTAATAGGTTTTATATTTGAAGCATTTCGCTGCTGTATGTCGAAAACATGGTATTTACATTTATCGTGGTTCATATATCTTTTATATGTTGACAAGTTACAAAGATATACATTTTTTTGCATACTCTGATATTGATATATTGTAGGATGAGTTGTTGAATAGAAAACCTTTCATCGGTTTCACATTTTTAAAATAGAGTTGATTTATATATATATATATATAGTAATGTTTGAGGCTGTAATTTCAGGAGACAGGAAGGACATTTTGATATAATGAAAAAGGATAAAATTTTGATATTCTTCACATTTTTATAATTAAAATAATAATTAATAGTTAAGTAGTTAGATATCTACAAAGTTTTTTCTGTATTTGAGACTGCAACAAGCAAAAGGCTGTCTAACGATCCAAGGCGTAATATGGTCATGAAGAATTAAATGAAAAGTTATGAGAAAGTTTTGAAAGATAAGTCAAATTTGAATATAAAACCATATAGAGAGAAGCAAAAATAGAGGGAGCACGAATTTAACTATATTTTCCTGTCCGGATTACGGACTATAAAGATTTTCATCGTAATTATTTTCTTCAGTGGTCATACGGTTCTCGTGTCGCAAGCTATTTAAATTTTAAAAATTTTTATATGAAGTATTGCGTTCAACATTTTGAGTACGGAAACGTGATCCCAACGCCCTCTATCGGATCTAACAATGGTAAATTTGGGGAGATCCGAAAAAGTTGAAAAATATGCAATAATAGGCGATACAGAATATCCATTACGTTGTGCTTTTGTCTGTGTGCGCTTATGGATTTTGGTGTTGGTATTCACCAGTAGCCATAGTTAGATTTGTTTATAAAGCCTTTTCACTTTTGGACTACGTCAACTTTGCCCATAAATAAAATAATAGTGACATAAAATAAATATAATGAGATAAACATCATGGATGGAAATCCGACAATTTTGATCCAGATAATATAGCTACATGTGTATCTATTTTAAAAATCAAACATGAGTTAAATTGTTTAATTTAATATGGGATACAAAACATTACGTCCAACATTAATATTGTGGAATCTTCAAAATTGTTGTCCACTTTCAATGATAGATCACACTAAATTAATAATTTTACTAAATTATTCTTATTTTTGTAATTTTAAATATTTAGATGATAAATGACAAATTTATAAAAAAACAATGTTAAATGCGGGAGATTGAAACATTTGTAGGATGCATGTGTTATAATCATAGTGGTTGACATTTCATCAATCGTCCACCTTTCTTTGTTATGTGATGGCATGTATTGTCATGGGAAGAGAGAGTCTCTACAAAAATTTAATTAGACTTCGTTTTAACTCAATTATGGACCATCAAAATAATTTTAATTTATATCAAATGATCGAGATATAAATTAATGTTTTACAATTAAAATGTTATATCTATTCTAAATATGATCTTACGGTCCAAATGTGTGCGCGGACTCAAGTGGAAATTTATTGGCTCCTCCACATTTGGTTATGCATACATAAAAAACCATTCAACTGGATGATTTATTTACCAAGAGACTTGGAATTAAATTGGAAACGTAAGAATGAAATGAAAAAAATCTCACGATGTTATTTTGTTCCAGTGAATTAAACAAACAAAATATCTTTCTAAACAATTCTAATCAATCTGAGCATATCTAGTTTGTGCCCAGATAAAAATTCCTTACTTCGAATAATCATAATCTATACAGTGCATTTTGATGATGTGGCGAAGCGACATTGGTTGAAGAATGACAAAGGAGCTCACCATGTCAAACATTTTCCTCCAAATTAGATCTCAAGTCTATATATATATATATATATATTTTATATTTATTTTTAATAATAATTGGATATCCGGATCAGCTTAATACAAAAATAAGATTCATTCCGCGAACTGATTCTAAATTCAATTAATAGAAATATACGTGCAAGATATTTTGTCTAAATGTTGATAAACTAGACAATATATTTATTCGACAATAAAAGACATGAGGTGCTTGAGATTGTCTGGTGGAGTTAGTTGAATTGGTCTATGTGATCATGCCTGGGAAAAAATATTAAAAAAAAAAAAAAACAGTCCCAAAAGTTTCAAAATTTGATAAAAAATTTGGGTTGACTGAGTTTGAGGCAGTGCTGTAAATGTTCTCATGCTATCATCAATTTTTAGTATCTCAATTGTGACGGCAAATCTACAAAAATTAGTGTCAAATGTTATGGTTATTAGGGTGCCCATAACCCGACTACAGAACATATGATACCCATTACCAACGTATAAAATAGCAATATGATAAAAGTAAAAAAAAATAAAAAAATGAAACCCGACGTCTCTTCTAGGTGTATATTTGCACATCTATATGTCAATGTCTATCATGAACTCGCTATACAACTTGGATACGACCACCAACCAATATGTCATTCGATGGGTATAAAACCACTTTGAAATAAAATTTTGTTAACTCAAAGAGGTAGATTATAATTCTCCACATATTATAGTTTCAAGATTTCTTTGATAGAGTATGGCAAAAAACTTATATTAATAAAAGTTATAAATAATATAAAAATCGAATAATAAAATAATATCGCATTACTCAATATTATTATCGATTATAATCTTTTGGTGGATATAAGTGTACTGAATGAAACTGTAATCAATTTTTCAAAATACGAATGAAAAGTGAAGTAACAAATGTAATGAACGAGAATATACTCGATCGCTTGAAACAAAAAGTTACAAAGGGATTACATTAATCTACTCCTACTCCTACTCCTAAGTTACATACGGCTACTCCTACGCCTAAATTATGTTGCGTTAAAATAAATCCATGTTTGGGGTGATTTGTGAGGGTGCCTTTCTGAATGTCTCTACATTACATTTATAAGAAAAATTACAAACAACTTTTGGTAACCGCTCTTTCAAATTTGAACTTCAAATCATACCGCCAAGCTTCAAGTTTTGAGCGCTAAAATTTGTTATAATTTAAATTATGTTGTAAACAATACTCACCTTATTTGGTTGGTTTTGAATGAAACAAGGCAAATGAAACTTAAACCTTCTCTTGAATTGGTTCGTCAATACGATATTCAACCATCGACAATCGAGTTCTTTTATTGCCAAGCCTTTCCTAAATGACTTAGAATTTAAAATTTCACCAACTCTTTTATAAAGAGTCATTGATAAAATCCTTAACTATCGATAATAGACTTCTTTTTATAGTTAAACTTTTTCCACATGACATTAGGATATAAATTCATCCAATTTTTTTATTTTTATTTTTAATTTTTATAAAGAGTTATCGAATTGATTCATTAAGAATCTTCTAACTCCTTTAATTTGCCCCCCAAGTTAGTCGATACGATACTCAATCATTGAAAATTAACTTCCTTTTGTTCACAAGCCTTTCATAAATAATGTTAGGCTTTTCAAATCAAGAAAACAAAAAGGCTGAAAATTTCACTACGTAGATAAATTTAAATATTATTTGTACACGAATGCACCTTTGGATCATCAAAATATTTTTGAATTAGATTCTTAACACATAAATATTTAATTTGTACCATGGAGATTGAATTTGACGCCTTTTAAAGTGATGAAAATGAACCACGAACTAAATCATTTAAATTTAGACAGAAAAATGATTAACATGCATTGCAAATTTCAAACGTCCATTGCGCACAAATATATTGTTGGATCATTGATCCCTTTTAGAAATAGGTTCCATTATGCACAAATCCACTGTTGGATTATCATTAAGAAGTACTTTCCTAACACATAAATATTTAATTTGTGCGGATTCGAAACCTTTTACAGTGATGAAAATGGACTTTGAACTAAATCATTTAAATCTAGACAGAAAAGTGGTAAACATGCACTACAATTTACAAATATCGATTGCGCACAATTCCACAATTGGATTATTGAACCCTTATAGAAGTAGGTTTTTAACACATAAATGTTTAATTTGTGCAGTGAAGATTGAGTTTGAAATCTTTTGCAGTGATAAAAATGGATTTCAAACCAAAATTTTCAAATATGGACAGAAAAAGAGTTAACATGCACCGTAAATTTCAAATGTCAATTACACACAACTCTACCGTTGGATTGTCAAACCTTTTTAGAGGTAGGTTCCCAACACATAGATGTTTAATGAGGACAGTGAAGATCGAATTCCGAGACCTTTAACTTGATCAAAACAGGCTTAGAACTAGATCTTTCAAATCTGGATAGAAAAGCATTTAAGAAAAAATTTTCAGGTTTAATGTTTTGTTTTGCGCCCCGGTAGAGCTTTTATTAAATTTATTAATTTTTATTTCTCACTCGCCATAACTTCAAATTAATCTTAAGATTTGGACCCTCCTTCTAGCGCCAAAATTGTTCACCTTTTTTTACAAGCCAACCTTTCGATGGGTACGAAATCAATTCGAAATAAGATCCTACTAACTCACAGAGGTAGATTGTGATTCTCCACACCTTAGTTTCAAGATTTTTTTTAATATAGTATGGCGAGAAAAATAAAATAGTAAAAGTTGTAAACAATATAAAAATCAAATAACAAAATAACATATCATTACTCAATATTATCAATTACAACCTTTTGGTAGATAGAAGAGTAATGAACGAGGAAACACGAATGGAAAGTGAAGTAATAAATGTAATGAACGAGAGCATGCTCGATCGCTCGAAACAAAGAGTTACAAGGAAAATTTATTAATCTACACCTATGTCCAAGTTACATATGCAAACTCCTACGCCTAATTTATGCCAAGTTACCATACTCATAGATTAATAAAATAAGCCCATATTTGTGGTGATTTGTAATGATAGTTTTTGCGAATGATTTGCCCTTATATTTATAAACAAAATTCATATATAACCTCTTATAACTATTCTTTCAAATTCAACTGAATCAGTTATAATTTGAATTCGAAATTCAGAGATACATATAATCAAGTTAAATCAATTGATTAGTACTTAGAATCAAAATAATTTTGAGAAAAAACAGGGATAAAAGCAGGGGATACCATTGGTACACATCAGAATGCATACATGGACTGTTAATGGTAGCATATTTATTTAAAATAAATAATTAACAAGTGTTTTATCATCATCAATTGGTACGCCCTTATCTTTTAGTACATGGAGAACTCTGTCAATGCCAAGAGTAGTAAATAAGCCCATCACTCTAAATTATTCTTAGTGAATTTGATACAAAATAGAGAAACAGTTAGCAAAATTATGTAGTACACGTTGCTCATTTAATTCTACTATATAAGCGTGAAGCTCACGAAAGATTTTTTTTTTTTTTTAATTCCAAATGCACCATTTTCATGAGCAACAGAACATATAATATTTTATCTTCATTTCCATAAATGGTAGTTTCCCATTTTTCTAACAAAAATAGTATGTTTAAAATTGAGTTTGACGATACAGATTAAAAGGATTGTTTCAAGTCAAAATTGTCTTATTTAAAAGAAACAAAATTCCCAAAACTAAATACAAGAGCTCAAACGCTAATATAATTTTAATGCGATCTTTCACTATATATAATCTCCCTAATATCAATCATTATCGGTTGTATACTAAGATTTGAATCGAGTTTTCATGACAAAAAAACACATGTACAAGAGAGAAAAATGCGGTGAAGCCAAACAAAATGGGAAAAAAAGACTGACAGAAATAGTATTACACCTTTGTATCTCAAACCTCTAAGACTATATACTACGTTAGCTTCGACTCAGTTAGACGAAAGCGCCAGCTCAGCCCACGCTAGAGAAGACGCCTGGAGCTCAGCTGATACGGACAAGTCGATTCTACTATCTAACATGGTGAATACATCTTGCATATTCGGACGTTTCGATATATCCGAATGTATGCAAAGGCTCACAACCTCACAAATCAATTTAAGGTCATCATATTGGAAATGGTTCAGCAAAGGATCCACCACATAAGGCATTACTTCTGGTATCTCAAGAAAATCCTTAGCCTGCAACATAGAAAAATACAAAAATAGATTAAACATAGTTTTCAAGGTCTAGATACATTTTCATAGCCTGAGAATTTCCAAAAATCCAAAATTTCCCCGATTTTCAATTGTAACTACTTTCGGCTCCTAAATTTTAATCTCTATACCCCAAGTTCTAAGATAGATGCTGGAGTATGAAGAATGACTACAATAAATGCCTTAAACTTGAAAATAAAGCTTTAGATGAAGATGAACAATAGACCCCTATTTCAAGGGGAATACTGTAGCAAACCCCCTATTTTTTAGGGGATATAACAGTATTGGACACGTAAGTGGGCTTTGATTGATTCAATTGTCATTTAGTTCACAAAGACTTGCAGATTAAGGGCTTTGATTGATTCAATAGAAGGTTTAGGGGTCAAAGCAAAATACAATGTAAAAGTTGGGTAACAAATGTGATTTTATCCTATTTCTAGTTTTCATTATTTTGAGAGTACTTACCCAATCTACCAAACAGCCTTGTTCCCGAGTATAAGGCGGTCTTCCACTAACAATTTCCAATAAAAGTACACCGAATGCATATATATTCTCTTGGACATCGAGGTGGCGTCCAATCGAATTCGGAAGAACACATATAGGACCCGAGCTGCTGCTTGTAGAACCCGAATCCTTTTCCGATCTCGAGAGAATCAGCTTCCAGCTTTCAAAATCAACTAGCTGCGAAGAAGAAGAAAACTTTACTTTTGGTACATGTTTACCACGATACTGCAATTTATGCGCTACATAATAGTTTCGTTAATCGAAAGAAGTTAATAGATATATCAGATGCTGATGTTCTACAAGGTACATGATACGCGTAAGGTTTTGCGGGTATACCTTAGGAGAAAAGTCTTCTGTAAGATATACAGCACTGGAGTTCAACTCCGAGATGATAAAAGGAGGGTTGAGTTCCGTGTGGAGATATCTTAGCCCCCGAGCAATCCCGATGATAATTTTCATCCGCCTTGTCCAAGACAATTGACTTCCTTCACCATCTACAGCTATTGAAAAAAATTAAAAATAAGAATAGCTCATAACATGTCACATACCTGAAAATAATGAGATGCAAACTCAAGGTTTTATATCTAATTGTGTTTACATATATACACAAGATGAGGTTTTACTTACAGTGAAGGTACTCGTAGAGAGTCCCATTTGATGCATACTCGAAAACCAACATCCTCGTAAACGGACTGCTCTCTCTGCAATAACCCAATAGTTTTCCTGTATTTTCGTGAGCTATTCTAGCCAAATCAGCCACCTGTATCATCATTGTTTTAATATTCATTATTATACTTCTAAATCCAATGTTCATGATTCGAATCACATTTTCTAGAGCTATACCTCTTTCTGAAAATAAAGCTCAAGATAACCCGTCCAGTTCTCTTCTTTGATGCAAAGGGATATGACTGCAATCTCAGGCCCACCCTTTATGGTGCCCTTGTAGATTACACAGTCCAGAGAGGACCCGATAATGTTGCTAAAATCTTCACAAGCTACTTCGAGTTCTTGTCTGTCGTATTTCTGTATGTCCTTTAACATCTCTGTATCTGTAAAGTGAACAATAAGAGGTGTGCTGTAGTCCACTCGTTTCAGTGATATATTGTCCTGCAACATCGGAAAAAATAATATACTAAGTGTAAGAAAAGCTTACCTAAGACTATCGCCATGTGTTCTTTATCGCTAGCAGATTTCTTCCAAGGGAAAATGATGGAAGGTTCAGTTCTGCATCTTCGGAAAGCACTGCAGAGACCACCAAAGAAAACAACCGCTGCCACTGTCCCAGTCACTATTTCCAGAGCTAAAATCCACGCGGGTTTTGATGCTGGCATGGCTTTTTCATCTGCCACTTGTTCATTTTTATTTGGTATGGGCCGGTGATTTGGGTCGGCTTCTGAATGGCTGTTGACCGGGAGAGTGCCAGCTGGCAAAGAAGAGAGTCAATTAGCTACACATGTCTCGGGTTTGCTGTGTGGCAGCTTATATGCAGAAAAGTTGATTCTCTAACGGACTACATCATACGCACTAGTTTCCAGTTGTCCTGTAAGGTGACTTGCTAGTTTTGACATGAAGACATATTAAGGGTACTTTTGGTTCGGTTTTGTAAAAATGACCTTGTAGAATAAGAGCTTTGCATATATTTCGTAAATGAGTTTTTGTGTTGAGAAACTAATCTTTGTGCAACTAAACAATCGATAATAATTATACCGAATGGGGCCTAAGTAGTACACTATACGTACCACATTGTGCCGCAGATCGCTGTTTGAGATCTTTGTTTTCAAGGCAGTTCCCTTGAAAGCTCACACTGCATATCATGGATCATGCTGTGTCATTATTTCTTTTCCTTTTTACCCATCCGAAGGATAAAATAGTATCTCATGGTACAAAAATTTAAGTAATTTAGATGAAAAGGTGAGGACTAGTACTTGGGAAGGTACTCGAGGCATTTGGGTATGCTCCCGACGAAGAAGTTGTATGAGAAATCAGCAACTTTTAGCCGAGGCGATCGACATAACCCGGTAATATTCCAACTTCTAGCAGACCTACAAAAGCAATCAGATGCTAAGTTTAGAAAGAAATTTTAAAAAGATGACTAATTCTGGTTTTAAAAGTGGTAAGTTCCCTACAAAGACAAGACTAAAAATTCATTAAAAGAGGACAAAGAGTATTCATTCTTAGGCATTGCATATTTAAATGCAGTCACAAGGTTTTAAAATTTATTATAAGCGGCAATATTTGTTCACAAGGGGCAGCATTAGCATATGAAAATTACAAACCACATTTTCTATCATTTTTTGTTTCTAATGTTAGAACATGAAGTCTAAGAATAAGTTGATTCCAGCTTTAGATAATGAACGTCTAACGAAAAATGAGAGCGGCTAATTGTTCTGTACTTTTTCTTAACATTTCAGTTTTAAGAATAATAAATACACGGCTATTATCATTGCTAGAATACAAAACTAAGAATGGGTTGATTAAAACTATAGCTGATGGATCGGTCAAAAAAGATAAAGAGTGACTTTACGTTCTTATGACACGCTAAAAGTAACATTGTCGACAGAGCATGTCACCATTCTTCCAATGTAAACGGCAACCAAAAAATAGCAACAAATAAATAGTACGAAAAAAAGCACAAGAAGATGAATGAAATCATAAACTTACATCCCATGAATGTTGGATGAGATATCCGAGCTGTTACTAGCAGGAAATGTTCCTTGAAGCTTATTTCTGTCTATCCTAAGTTCTTCGAGATTCAACAAATTGCCAAGTTCAAGAGGTAGAAAGCCTGTTAACCCATTGGACTCGAGATTTCTGTGGTCAACTAAGTATTAGCCAAAATAGGAGAAAAAGCAAAACAGAATAAGTAGAGTTAAGTTTGGTATTATCACTATGATGGTTTTTTAGAACTACTCGAAACAGCTGCTGTTTGGTTTGTGTTAATAGTTCTTCAAAAGCTACTACAAGAAGTAGTTTTATGGAGGCTGAAATATATATGAAAAAAAAAAAGGCACTCTTCCTTGCAAGAAAAACCATAACAGGCATGTTTTTCCCAGTACAACATTATAAGGCTATTTAGGAAATTTTTAAAAATAATAACGAGAATAGCTATAAACAACTTCCACAAACAGCCCGCACGGTGAAGCCAATTGCGTTTTCTTTTATCAAACACCGTAACGTACCAGCTCAAAAACACAAAAACCGAACCATCAACAAATCCAAACTCATCATAAATATATGAGAATGAAGATGCATATGTAAAATTCCACTTACATTTTCACAAGGCTTGTCAAACCACCAATCTCCGGGGGTATGGGACCTGATAGCTGGTTCATTCCCAAATCCAGGACCGTAAGGTATTTCAGCATACCGATTTCTTTAGGTATTGAACTAATCAGGCTATTCCCGTGCAAGATTCTAAAAAAGTATAACAAGGTCAGATTAGTCTCAAGCTTTTTTACACTAGAAAATATACAGAGAAGACAAAAGAAACATAGAAAATAAAAAACATACAATTCTTCTAAGTAAGATAGCAGTCCCAATTCTGGAGCAAGAAAACCCCTCAACGATGATCCTGACACATTTCTGTACAACAAATGGTTTGTACAAATTATATTGTACATTCGCAACATAGACAAATAAATATTCAAGCATTTGGGTAATAGAAAATATCTTACAGCTTTAAGACACGATCTCTAGTCGGGGGACAGGAAATGCCATACCAATCACAAGGATCGGCATCCAAGGCATTCCAATCCGACAAAACCAAATTCGGGTCTTCGTATATAGCTTCTTTGAATGAATTAAGAGCATAAACTGAGCAAGAAATCAGATTCAAATATTAAATACTATGCAAGATCTTATTTTCTCAAAATCTCCATGAAAAATCAGTTCCATAGACTGCATTTTAAAAAAAAACTAAAATTTCCACTTGCTACGCATAACTAATTTCTGAATTGAACAATCCAAGAACCAATAAGGAAAAAGAAAAATAAAGAAAAATGAAATGAAATAAGAGAAGTGAGGAAGAAACAGATTCCCAATGTTACATACTCCACAAGATCAGTTTTTCAAAAAAAAAAAACGCAACATAAAATCAGTTGCAAAAACTGCACAACAAAAATCAAGGCAAACTTTCACTTGCTATGCAATAACTATTTTGAGAATTGAACAAATCAAGATCTAATTGGGAAAAAGCAAATTAAAGAAAAAATTATCCACAAAGCAAAACACAGAATCCTAATAAAAAAATACTTTACAATATCATATTTCACAAAATGGCTACACAAAAGCCGCATAAGAAATTCTCAAACTAAAATTTCCACTTGTTATGCAATTACTAATTTCTGAATTTGAACAAATCAAGATCTAATTCGGAAAAAGGTAAAATAATGAGAATTAACACACTGAGCATATTAGAGAAATTAGTCTTAGATAAGATAGGAAGGATTTTAAATGATAGATAGGAAAGATTTTAAATGATAGAGCAAAAAACATAAATTCAAAATGGCATATAAATTCAATACACATACATTTAGTACAGAAATTAAAGTACGAAATAAAAAAGTCAAGATCTAAGAGAACAAGAAAGTAAAAAATAAGTATTTTAAAGAAAATTTGCATACCGTCACTTAATGAAGCTTCACAAGTCGCGAGAAACAGTCCAAATAAAACACTTAAAAGTTGAGTAAAACTAAATTGCTTCATCTTCTCAAGAACACTAATTTTCTCACTCAAAAAATCATTTGAACTAGTAATAAACAAATTGGAACAGGAAAAAGGAAACCCACAGCTAGTTTACCCTAAAGAACTAATCTTTTTGGGGATTTATCGAGAGAGAAAGGAAGGGGAGAAATTATAAACACATTGGGATAAAGAAAGATGACCCAACAAAGATTTAGATGATTAAAAGTAGAAAATTAAGCTTATGGGCAAATTTATGGTTATGAAAGAAAAGCCCTCAAAGGGAAAGGAGCGTAAATGTGTCAGTGGGAGACTGAGCTTGAAGAGACCCTCAAATTGGGGAAACTTGGATTCAAAGGGAAGTTTAGATGAGCAGGAGAGAGAGAGAGAGAGATTTTGAGAGAGAGAGAGAAGGAGGGAGAGAGAGAGGGGTTGAAGAAGACAAGAGGGGCATGGGAGGACCAGCGGCGACCGAGATAGAAGAAGCAGAGAGAGAGAGTGAGGAGAGAGGAGATTTTTAGGAGGGTTTGTGATTTGAAGAGTTCGATTCCGCCATTGTGGAAGAGCTTCATTTCCGATGTAGCAGATCTGATCTCTGTGTTTGTATACGTATGTGCTGTGTCACCGTGAAGAAAACACTAGTGTGTGTGACAACAATGTTAGCAGTCTCTGACCGCAAATCAGCACCTTTAATTTTCAAATAGAATGTCCAAATTAAATTATTTATTTATTTTTAATTTATATATTTAAATCTTAACCGCTAATTAAAAAATCAGGTATCCGAATCTAGGGAGGAATTGTCTAAAAATCCTGCCAAAGAGCATTCCTCTATCCATTTAGGGCAAAGCAAAGAAGAATATAAATCAAGGAGCCATGTGACTTAAAAATAAAAAATAAATTATGTTTGGATTATAGATGATATTGGACTCACTATTCTGATTATTAGTCCAACAATGTAGAACTAATTATATGTTTTACAATTTTACCCTTCATAATTTAAAACTTCAAGCTATTCAATTAAAACAAGTTTAATACGTTACAAAATTTCCATGGGGGATCATTCCTAACCGAATAATCAAAATGCTTGCCAAATACAATTGATTTGCTTACAATCAATAAAGTAATTGGGGTTGTATTTGATAAGACAATACTGAGACATACTTGAGAGGATAAAAAAACATTTGGGTGCATTGTCTTACTTAAAAGGAATAAGGCGAAATTGTGTCAATCAATACTCTATCTTATTCATATGTGACCGTAAGTCTATGACATATATATGTGTTAAAATAATTGCAACTTAGCAATAAGCAATCATTTTGAATGAAGACTGAAACTAATATGACATTATCATCTATTTGCTCATTAGCAATAAGCAAGCAATTAAATTTAGATCTAAATAAATATTTTAAAATTTTAAAATAAAACCCAAGAAAAATTAATATAGAAACGCTGATGTTGTTATTTAAAAATAAATAAAACTAGATTTTGACAATATATATAAATAGACTATAGTAATTGGGAATTAGTTATAGTAAAGGTAAATTTTGGGTTTTCAAGCAATAGTCCAACCTATGAAAATCTAATACCACACCCCTAGGCATTTCCAAAGATGCAAGTAATCATTCCGCTATCATTGTTGTCATTAAGCAATTCTTAGCAGCTCACTTTCCCATGAAGGATCTTGGACAGTTGAAGTACTTCTTGAAATTAGAAGTTGATCGCTTTCCTTTAGGTATCTTTATATCTCAATACAAGTATTGTCGCGCCCCAAATCTGGACGAACCCGGGGACGCAAGCCTAATAGGGATATGAGGTACTAACGATATCACAAAACCTGCACCACTCATGCTACATCAATCCATCAACATAGTATGCAAAATAAATAAATATATCTACGCCAACAATGTAAGCAAACAAAAAAAATCTACACTGTAGCCTACATATGGCCTATATAAAAATAAATATCTGCTTAACCTGCATATAGCCCGTATAGATGGTAAAAATATCATTTAGCCTACATATGGCTCGTATACTAACAACAACAACATCATCATCAACATCAAAGTGCGCTACTAACAATAATATCCAAACTGTCATATCATATATTACTCTTT
>MKEJ01089969.1:0-10767 GCA_001753735.1 Embelia ribes
TTTGTTCTTTTATTTTATTCTTTCTTACTTTATTTACTCACGTCGTCCGGGTGTCAATTGCACGATTAATTATGGTTAATTTGTAGTTGTGATTTAGAGTCAATTTGTTGAAAATTATTGAATTTTGTCATCGAGGATGCGAATATGACTGAGATGTGACTCGGAAGTGGACTAATTTTTTTTATAGTTAATAAGGCTACAAAGAGAACCGCGACTGGTAAACCTAAGGCAGGAAGTTCGAGTTCTACTGGTGTGCATTATATGCCTACTAGGGATGATTTTTTAAATGATGCTGCTTATGAGAAGTACTTGAGTTATGCTGAAAAGACATTTGCCACCGAAAGGGGTTGGAAGATTAGTGAGGGAGCACTTCTGATTGAGGGGATTGAGCAGGCGCTTGATTGGTAAAAGATTATCGGGAAGGTCAAGTTGAGTGTCTGCAATTTCACAAGGACTATGTGCCTACTCTCATGAAAGAGTTCTATGCGAACGCATCCTAGTGGAGTGAGGAAGCAGATGATACATACTTCAACATGACGTTTAAGGGCAATTCTATTTGTTTGACACCAGCTTGGTTAGCTCGGAAGGCGAAGATGTCAGGGCCAACAACGCTCTGCCCAGAGTCGAATGAGAAGCTAGTATTTGCGGAGGTTTTGAGGGACAATGGTGCCACAAGAATATCAAGGTTAGTGTATCGCTGCTTGCAAGTCGGTCTCTGCAAATTTCATGCCTATTATGCATGAAAAGGAGATCGATTATGATAAGATTTTGATCATATTCTGCTTAAGGAAGGAGGTATTTATGGACGCTCCTAGGTTGATTAGCCATATCATTGTGGCAGCAACGTCAAGCAAGAAGGGGACCATGCTCCCTTTGCCGGGAATTATCACTGAGGCTGTGGAAAGTTTTGGTGTGAGTTCTTCAGGGATGCCGTGTACTAATCCTAGTATTGAACAACTTATCGACACAATTACAATTAGGAAGGTTGTTAGGGGAATGAGGGCATCGTATGCGGGTGAAGAAGAGGAGGAAAAGGTCAAGCATGCTCCTGATCAAGGTTGGGAGTTGGTTCATAGCGTGAAGGAATGGACGGAGGTTATGGAAGCAGATATGACAGCCTTGCGATCTGACTTTGATACTTTCCATGTTTAGTAAGTGGACCGAGAGGAGTGGTAGCTATGGTTAGGGAAGTATGTGTGTAGAGTGTGGTGCCTTGCACACCTGGAGTACTATGAGGATGGATCCACTTGCTCCTTATCCTCTGTTGGGCTCGTCTTCTCATCCAACTCGACAGGAAGGACCGACGCGGTGAGTAGTAGAAAGCTTGAGTTAAATATAGAGGAATTGATTTGTTGTATCTAAACTAATTTTTATTATTTTATTAGAGTTTAGGCTAATTTAGGATTTCATGTTTTTCTGTAGTTGTGACTCTTTTTGTTTCTTTGTTAGTACTTTTTTTTTTGTTTTTTTTTTTTTTTTTTTTTTTTTTTTTTTTTTTTTTTTTTTTTTTTTTTTTTTTTTTTTTTTTTTTTTTTTTGTGTGTGTGTGTACAAGTTAAATGGAGAGCAACTTGTAAGTCAGCATCTTGTAGTTTGTAATTTTACTGCTCTACAGGAGATTTGTTCTCTCTCCATCATGTAGATTTCCTAATCCTCTTACTTCAAAATTTTCATTTTCTAGTAATATGAAGTTCTTTGTTTAGGACTTATTTCATAAATACTTGGCACATTGTTTTCGATTGAAGTTTAAAAAAAAAAGAAGTATTCAAATTTGAAATAGAATAGAAATAACCAAATTACTCTTATAGATTCTTGTATTATTTGACCAAATAATTAATAGAAGGGTAATTGTGTTAATTCAGTAACTTTTGTAACGACTAATTGCACCAAAACGTAAAGTTTTTAATTATTTTTTGACATCTAATTAAGTAAAGTATTTGTGGGTGTAGTTGGAATGCATAATTGAGTTGAATAACTATTGAAAGACAATTATTGTATTCGCAAATGACACGTCCCCAAATAAAGCCATGAAAAATGACATGTTTTTTAAACCTGATTGGCCACGTCATCCCCAAATAATATATGTATGTATGTATATATACATGTAGTGTATATATATATATATATATATGTAGCTTCTCGCGCGGCAAATACAGAGCGAGCGAGCGAGAGAGAGAGAGAGAGAGAGAGAGAGAGAGAGAGTCTGTTATCTCTTTTTTTCCAGTAATCTGTTTGAGGATTTACGCATATAAAAAATCGATATATAGAGAGAAAGTAGAAGATAGAAGCGATGGGCGGCTCGCGGAGGAGGAGGAGCGGCTCTCTCATTGCTCTACCAATCGTCTTCATTTGTATATATCATTCTTTTAAATTTTCATTTACTGGATCAGATCAAATACATATGTTGTTTTTTGTTTTTCCACTTTCTATTTATTATTTATTAGATGATTACTTTTTCAGCAAAGGTTTGTTTGTTTGATTGTTTGTATGTTTGTCGCTTTTAATCAAGTAAGCTAGGTTGTTTTTATTAAGGAAAAAAATGGGATTCATCAGGTTTAAAATTTCTGGCTTATTTGTCAGCAAATAAGCTATGATTAAAAGCTGAGCGGCCAAGATCTGACTTTTAAGTAAAAAAGTTGATAAGCTAGAGCTTATAAGTTGCAACCAAACAAGCCCTAAGTTTGATCCGAAGAGGATGTACTATTTCGTATTGTTAGGTTTTTAGTAATGATATATGTGCAAAAAAATTATGTATGGAAAATGTCCGTGTTTTAGGATCAACTGACAATCCGACAATAAAGGTGTTTGTATGGTTTTGATACAATTGGTAAATGAGTCATTTTTTTTGTTGCCATGTGCACTTCAGTATTAGTTTGAGCTTATCTTTCATGTAAAATAGGAGTGCTTGGACAATATGCGTTGGACAAAGATTCTAAATTAAGATTTTGAAATAAGAAATAATGGGTACACGTATGTGTTGGAAGATTAGCTAATCTTGGATAGTAACTAGTGCCACAGAAAAGTTCATGTAAATATCTTATTTTGGTTGTCTTTAGCCAACTCCAACCTAAGTGATGATCATGATTTATTGGCTTGGATAATGATGATGATTTATATGATGGGTTTCTCATTTAAAAAAAAAAGTTGCACTTTTACCTTTTATACAAGGTGCTTGGTTGGATTGCATGCTAGCGTGCACAGGTGAATCTAAATATCTACTCTTTCGCGAGATACTATTCGTATTGTAAAAGAGTTAAAGGTGAAGGTTTTGGCAGTTTAAAAACCATGTGCAAGGTAGACTAATAGATCTCCGAAGCAGAAGATTCAGCTGAGGTTACTGTTAATTTGAATCAACCGAAGAGAAAATTTTACGGGAGATATTAGCTGCATAACTAACTCTATTGGTTGGGAAAATGTTTACTTGAGTTGAAATTCAGATAGTAAATGGCTGCTACGGGCTTGATACCCATGCAGACATATCTTCATATTATGGTTTCATAATGAGTCGACATCTCTTGTCTTCCTGCTTTCCTGTTGTGGTTACGTGTTATGTGTCTGAACACTGAAATGTATCTAGACACCTCTTTAGGACCCCACCTTTTCTTTTCAAAAGTCCACATTGTTGACCGTGCTTATAATTTCTCATCTACAAGTTTGTGGTGATACAGTGACTAGCTATTAAATGTGCTAATTCACAATTTGTGTAACAGGTTGTCTATCTGCAATTTCTATTGCCAAAGAAGAAGCCTCAAAGTTGGGCACAGTCATCGGTATAGATCTTGGGACAACTTATTCTTGTGTTGGTGTTTACAAAAACGGTCATGTTGAGATCATAGCAAATGACCAAGGAAACCGTATTTTACCCATCATGGGTTGCTTTCACTGAAAATGAGAGACTGATCGGGGAAGCCGTGAAGAATCAAGCTGCGACTAATGCCGAAAAGCTGTCTTCGATGTCAAGAGACTTATTGGAAGAAAGTAAATACGCATTTCTTTAAGAAGCTCTGAGTCGAGTTATTGATATTTTGGAATGCAATTAATGGTTTTTATCTGTGTTGGCAGGTTCGTGGACAAGGAGGTTCAAAGGGATATGAAGCTTGTTCCTTACAAGATTGTGAATAAGGACGGTAAGCCTTATATCCAAGTGAAAATCAAGGATGGAGAGACTAAGGTATTTAGCCCTGAGGAGATCAGTGCTATGATTCTAACCAAGATGAAAGAGACTGCTGAGGCATACCTTGGGAAAACGATCAAGGATGCTGAAGCTCTTCCTACAGGGCAAAATCTTTCTCCTTCAAGTTGTGTATGTACTAGTAATATGTCATCTTTTGTTGCAAACTACAGTATACTTCAACGATGCCCAAAGGCAAGCTACAAAGGATGCTGGAATTATCGCTGGGCTAAATGTTGCTAGAATTATTAACGAACCAACCGCTGCTGCAATCGCCTATGGGCTGGACAAGAAGGGTGGCGAAAAGAACATCCTCGTATTTGATCTTGGTGGTGGGACGTTCAATGTCAGTATATTGACCATTGACAATGGTGTATTTGAGATCCTTGCCACAAATGATGATACTCATCTTGGAGGTAAGGGCGGTGCTTTTGTTTGTTATACTTACATATTTCCTGAATGACGTCTATTCCCTTCGGTAGTCTTCCTGTAGCTCTATTATCACACCAGGGCAAATATCAAGTCCTAAACAACAGTGATTTGCTTATGATAAAGACATTCTTTACTAAGTTGATGTAGAAAACATACTTATCAGAAGAAGTCGATACACACAATAAATGAAATTTGACAATACATGTCAAGTGTGCAAAATTCTTATCATAGATTATGTATTAAAAATTTAATTTATTTTCAGGTGAGGATTTTGATCAGAGGATTATAGAGTACTTCATCAAATTGATCAAAAAGAAGCACGGAAAGGACATCAGCAAGGACAACAGAGCTCTTGGCAAGTTGAAGAGAGAAGCTGAGCATGCGAAGGGAGCGTTGAGCAGTCAGCACCAAGTTCAAGTGGAAATTGAATCACTATTTGACGGTATTGATTTCTCTGAGCCATTGACCGGAGCTCGATTCGAAGAACTGAACAATGATTTGTTCAGAAAGACGATGGGACCTGTGAAGAAAGCCACGGAGGATGCAGGATTGGACAAGAAACAAATTGACGAAATTGTCCTTGTAGGGGGTAGCACAAGAATTCCCAAAGTTCAACAGGATCTCAAGGATTATTTCGATGGGAAAGAGCCCAATAAGGGAGTGAACCCTGATGAGGTGGTTGCTTTTGGCGCTGCTGTACAAGGAGGCATCTTGAGTGGAGAGGGTGGTGACGAGACCAAAGGTATTGTGTCTGTATTTGATATGATACAAAAACTTCATCACAAGAGCATATTGAATATTTTAGTTGTATACGATTATTGGTTTGTAATTTAACTGAGAATGAGAAATAATATATAGGGTTTTGCTGACTAATTTGTGACGTGGTGTATAAATGCTGATATCCTTCTCTTGGATGTGGCTCCGCTCACTCTTGGTATCGAAACTGTAGGTGGGGTGATGACCAAGTTGATCCCTAGAAACACTGTTTTTCCTACCAAGAAATCACAGGTTTTCACCACCTACCAAGATCAGTAGACCATGGTCTCCATTCAGGTACAATAATTTCTTTCTTTTGAAAGGAAGAGTTTCCACCCTTGTCACCTCCACGACATCTTAAAAAAGCCGAAATAAAAGGGCTATCCTAAACTTGAGGAGTTCTTATTGTGATGTTCAGGTTTTTGAA
Source organism: Embelia ribes (assembly GCA_001753735.1). Classification (NCBI taxonomy): domain Eukaryota; kingdom Viridiplantae; phylum Streptophyta; class Magnoliopsida; order Ericales; family Primulaceae; genus Embelia; species Embelia ribes. The sequence continues at coordinate 5,786 of MKEJ01089969.1, forward strand.
GGGGAAAGAAGTCTCACAAAGGATTGTAGATTGCTTGGTAAATTTGATTTGAGTGGCATTCCTCGAGCCCCAAGGTCAGCTACATATTTTTCTATCCATATCAGAATGATTTTTATGAAATGTGACTTGTATTTAAAGGAAATTCTTTACATATAATTGCACTTACTATATAGTGTAATTCTCACTTAGTTTTACTTTGGCCTCTTCATATTGACTTTGAATGCCAATTTCCATTGTTGTACTCCATTTTTTCATTGTCACACTTGATTTTCAAAGTATTTGATCTCCGCCATCTTCAAGAGAAAGTAACATCCTAGATGATGCGTATAGGATGCTTTTCAGCTGTTTTCATGGACATTTACTTTTTGGACAAAGTTCGATAGATAAGAATTTGTTGCTTTGACAGTCTTCAATTATATTAAGGTTATCAACTTACTATTATCGTATGGCTGCCAACTGTCCAATGTAATAGAATCACAGAAAATTTAATGTTTAGTAGGGAAAGTTGATTGTGTTTGGTCCTCATGTCTAACAGGGGAACCCCTCAGATTGAAGTTACTTTTGAAGTAGACGCAAACGGTATCCTAAATGTGAAGGCAGAGGACAAAGGGACAGGCAAATCCAAGAAAATCACCATTACCAACGACAAGGGCCGATTAAGCCAAGAAGAGATTGAACACATGGTGAGAGAAGCAGAAAAGTTTGCAGAGGAAGACAAGAAGGTGAAAGAGAGAATCGATGCTCGTAATGCTTGGAGACTTGCACGTACAACATGAAGGACCAAATCAATGACAAGGATAAGCTAGCAGACAAGCTCGAGTCGGATGAGAAGGAGAAGATTGAGACAACTGTCAAGGAGGCTCTTGAGTGGCTAGATGATAACCAAACAGCAGAGCAGAAGGACTATGAGGAGAAGCTCAAGGGGGTGGAAGCTGTTTGTAACCCCATTATCACTGCCGTTTATCAGAGATCAGGTGGGGCTCCCGGTGGTGGATCGGAGGAAGAAGATGACTTGCATGACGAACTATAGGTGAGAGTGCGAGAGCGAGTGAAGCAGATGAGTAAGTAGGATAGACCAGTAATATTTACATTTTTTTTTTTAATGATGCTTAGTGAAGAGGATTAGAATCCCTTGTGAGCATGTCTTCAAGGTGAAGCTAATCTGTTATCAGTTTTTTAAGTGTTTGATTTCGGATGTTAGTTTTTACTAATTTCGGCAAACACATCAGTTATTGGTGCGCTTCTCGCCATTTTAACAAGATTTCATAGCTCACGTACCAACTTTACTGGTATCGTCTACAAGGAGCAAAAATGCAACATAGTTAACGTTTTACGGAAAATGGTCAGGACCTTAAAAAAGATATACGGAAGTGGCTAGCGACGATACTAAACCAAAAAGGAAAAAAAAATTGTATAGAAACTCTACTTTGAGATGTAAGCTGGATTAAAGAATATACAGTATGTAATTTCAAAGATACTTGTATATTCTAAATAAAATACTATCACCACTATTATAATAAATATTATTATTCTAAAAAATGATTAAATATTTAGTAATTTATTTATTTGTTTATTTTTTAGCTAATTTCCCAGCATTGATGAGAATTCTTCCACTAGGAATTTCGGAATGGATGAGTTTCTGTATAGAAAATGGTTTCCGGATGACGGACCATTTCCTAGTAACTATAGTAACTGTGGAACATAATACATGACAACAATTTTCTTCCACAATGGAAATTATTTTTATTAAAAACAAATTGAGGATGAATTTACAACTTGTTTGCGCCTGAGGATTTTTATTTGTTATTTTTTTGACAAATTAATTAATGCACAAGAATTCCAATCTGGAGGGTGTAAGGGACTAATGCGCAGCATTTCCTTCTTTTTTTATTTAACCAAAAAATAAAATAAAATTTAAAGACTAAGTTTCAATGAGGCAACTTGTAATAATTTTTTTAGATCTAAAGTCCAGCTTTAGGATCACCCGAGCCCGCTGCCACAACTCCCATGCCACCATCTGACGGAACACCTTCCTTTTCTGGCTCGGCTGACTTCGTGAGAGCAGTTTTTTCACCATCAAATTCACGTACAAGCTCATCGATTTTCTGGAATTGGTATGGCCATCTCGCGTTGTATAAGAATTGGCGGAGATCAAATCGGTTGTCCTCAGGAGAATAACTCTAATGAAAGCAAAAGATATTTCGCAATTTAGTTCCCAAGAGTTCTACTATCATCAATTATGTACATAATACACACGATTAGCAGTTGGCTGGCATAGCAAGATGAAGACTCGGAACATAAAAGTACCTCAGCATGATAGGAAGGCGTCAACACAGTCATTTTGTGCCGATTGATAGAGTAGTACTTGAAGAAGTGCTTCACTTTCTCGGCCACCTCGGAAGGAGTCAACCTTCCACCCCATTTATAGCACAAATTCTGAAAGAAGTAAAGTGGTAGTAAAGAAAAACTTGACATAAAATTAGAACATTCCCACCAGTGTTACTAAAGCTCCATTTCTCCTCGTTTGATTTCTCAATTGAAAAATCAAAGGGAAGAAATGTACCACACAAGTGTTTCTATATTCATCATTCTTCAGAAACACTATAATAGATTTTTCAATGGAAAAATCTACTATTCACAATTTTTCTATTAAAAAGATACTTTTTTTCCACAAAAACTATGAAACCCTAGTTAAGATTCGGAGAAATATCCTCCTCCTCCTCCAACCCTTAAAAGATCCCAAATAAATTGGGGTAGACTAAATGAAACATAATAAGCAATAACATCAGGTTGTTAACGTGAATTTTTTTACGCCACTCATTCCAATTAAAAGTCATTTGTTCGTTCTACAATGTAATATTCATATGTCCTTTTGTAACACTTATATCTATATAGTTAGAGATCTACATCTACCTTACCTTTCCTTTCTGTTTCCACTCCAATACTCTCACATTTTCTAACTAGTGTACTTACAGGTCTCCTTCTTACAGGTCTCCTTCTTACATGTCCAAACCATCTTAAAAAGCTCTTTTTCATCTTATTCTCAATTAGTGCCGCACCTAACCTAACACGAATATCATCATTTCTAATTATATCTTTCCTAATTTTCCTGCTTTTATCTTTTCTAGTTTTTCCCACACATAGAAATTAAATAAGAAAAGCCGGTGGAAATGCTCTGAGAGCATTAAAGAATCACAAAAGCCCACAATTTAAATACAAGTATAGGTATTAACTTAAACAAGTATGGACAGCTTTCAAATAGTCTTTTGCGAGGACCACAAATTAGTGATTAAAACAAACCTTAAACATTGATACAGGGCCGCAGCGGAAAATCTTCCGCAATCTCCCATAGACTGAAAGTTCCTCGTATGTCATTCCCATGTCCACTTCATCGAGCTGTTCATGGAAAAGACAAGTTACCTCAGTTTTTGACAAACATAAATAGAAGTTCTTCGATACCAAACAGTAAATGATCCGACTAAAACAGATAGGACAACCAAAGGGAAACAACCATAGCTTTGTCTGGGTGGGTTTTATTCACCAGAAGTCCTCTCATTACAAGAATTTTTCTTTCATTGTAACGTCATGTATAAGACGTCATGTATAAGAATAATTGTGCCTTCAGGACAAATTATTATAAATTGAGGACAAATTACTACTAGTATCTTTTTTTATCTAAAAATAGTTACAGTAATTTTTTTCTCAATTTATAGTAATTTACCCTTAAAACATAGTAATTCTATACAAAAAAATTCTTGTATAGTTTCCGGTAAATAATTTCTTGTATTGAGTTTGTTTCCTTATTTACCTGGCTATAGTTTGACAAATTACTACTAGTATCTTTTTTTATCTAAAAATAGATAAAGTAATTTTTTCTCAGTTTATAGTAATTTACCCTTAAAATATAGTAATTCCAAACAAAAAAACTCAAGTACAGTTTCCTGTAAATAATTTCTTGTATTGAGTTGGTTTCCTTATTTACCTGGCTATAGTTGGCTCTTATAGGCTCTAACTCAGCAGTTGGAGGAGCAGCTTCAATTTCCGCCAAAGATGCATAGCCAAGATGGACGGCCGCCCATTTCAGAAATCTACGAAGATCCTGCTTACTGATACTTCCGATCGGATTTATATCTGCTGAACTGCAATCATACTACGAAACCAAGTAATTATCAGCTCGGATAGGAAAAGTTGTAACATGTTAATTACGAATGGAAACCCAAGTGGTGAACCGGGAAACATTAATCAGTTTCAATGTTAATTTAGTAAATAGTAGCTTAAGTTTTAAACTACCTTGGTTAGGTAACCACGCAAGCCTTCATCTACATTAGAGCTGCCTAATACCAGGTAAAATCCTGGTTTGTTATGAACCCAAGGCAAGAGTGATGCTAACATAAATGCAAGGACCATCCTGATACGAGCTTGGATGTTCTGCAAGCCCAAGTTCTCAATGTTTGATCCACCATCTACCTGTGACAATAGGAACAGATCAACATGCTTACTGAAAAAGAAGTCATGAATGTGATAAATTATAATATCTTTCATTGAGAATTGAAACAGCATTCTAGAGCTCATTTCATAAACTCAACCAAATGGGGCCTGAATTAAGAAGTGACAAATTTCTATCCTCCTACCTTGTAACGTGGTCGCTTCCCAGTTAGTGTCTGAAATAAAGAAAGCAGGGCAGAGACAACACCGTCAATGCTCACATCAAGATGCCATGAGCCAATTTCTTCTGCTAGCACTTTTGCCCGTGTTCTTGTGGCTTCAGAACTATCATTAGAAAAAAATTTGAAAAAGGATGTCAATTGACAATTATTCAAACAGAATATGCCCTTTAATTTGTAAATGGCTGATGATCGTGATTTTCCAGAGTGTAAAACAGGCAATGGTTAGTTGGTATTTATATGTAAGTTATTGGAAGTAGAGAGCAGATATGATATGCTTTTATAATGTCAACCTGTTTTCAGATCCCATGAATACAG
>MKEJ01089976.1:0-23355 GCA_001753735.1 Embelia ribes
CTAACTCCATCCAGCATGAGAGACGAAGGAAAGAGGAAGAAGAAGAGCGAAGAATACTCATACTGCAAAGTATGCAGGATAAACCACGACGAAGGCCGCCGCCACAACTACTTTCCCAGCCACGTGTCATCTCTCTCCTCCTATCTCTCCCGCTTCAAATCCAAGCTGTCCGACGTCCGCTTCTTCCTCGCTAACCCTATCTCTCTCCTCCCCAATCTCTCCCACCGCAACCGCCTCTGGTGCGTCTTCTGCGATCTCGACATTCTCGAACTCGGTAGCTCCTTCGCCTGGTCAGCTCTCTCTCTCTCTCTCTCTCTCGCTAGTGCTTGTTTGGTTGTATCTTATCAGTATAAAATATATATTTTTCGGTAGACTTGAAAATATACGATTCTAACTTTTAATTATAATTATTTTTCGTGTGTAGTGTAGAATAGTTTATGTGAATTGCATAGAAGAGGAGAATTTAGTAATGCTGATTGGTTAGGTTTAGTAAGGAGAATCAAATTATTGTTTCTTGGTGCTCTGTATAGATTGAATAATTGTGCATACTTGACTTTGCTGACCAATTATGATGGGCTTGGTACTGCATACATTGAATAATGAAGCTCAGTGTTATTAAGACGCTTGCCTAGGGTCTCGGGCGAGGCCAAGGCGCCTCATATTGGTCCAGGAGAGCAACGTCAATGCTAGACAAGCACCTTGAGCTAAGGCACTAGCGCCACCTACAATGTACTCTTTTTCTATTTTTTTCGTTTTATGTTTCTATTTATGTTATGGTTATGATGCATCATATTATGATCGCAACTCTCTATTACTTATCAAGGAAAGGATCACTAGTATAAACTATATAAATAAGCTAAGTGTATAAATAAGCTATGTATAATATACCAAGAAGGTACCGCCAATTCCCGTCACCTATAACAAAACTTATGCACAAGAAAAAGTTAAAATTTGAAGAGAATGTACAATTTTGTTTTAAAAATAATAATAATTAGCGCCTTGCTTTACTCGGGCAAGCGTCTTAGCTGGCGCCTAGCGCTTGAGGCGATAGGGGGTCTTGGAGCCTTAAGGGCACCTAGAACTCTTAACAACAAAAGCTCCATATGTTTGCATGTTTAAAGACTTGTGCCAATCTGCCTAAGCCAATCTATTTGTCTTAGTTTTGTTTTTCTGGTTGGTTGCTGAAAAATGTTGGCCCAGAGAATAATTTTACGTACCGGTGGTTTCATAGATTGATGATCATGTGAGTTTGTTGAGGATCATGGAGGGGGGTTTAATCGAAACAATTTCTTTTTAGAAATTTGATTTGTTATGATTTTTGTTGTTTGAATTAATTTTTGTTTTCTATCTCGATCTTTAATTAAATTCGTATTGGGGGAATATATCTTAAGATTTTAGTTATCTTATTTGTTCCCTATTTTTTCTTCTTCGTTTATTATCTCATTGGATGTCGATTCCTTTCATTTTTACTTTGCCTCCCCATGTTGCTCAGATTTGAATTCAATCCATATGCCAACTTTGCCCGTGATTGTTATAATTGTAGTTTTCCTCTATATTTGGATAAGTACTGTTGTAGTTGTACATGAACTGAGGCTCTATTGCTACATAAGATATTAATTGTAGACTATTCTCTAGTTTGTTCATGGTTTATTTTTCGTTGGATGTGATTTTGAGTTAACGTATTTGTTCCTATTTTTGTGGGACTTGAGTAAGTTGCTATTGGACTGAATTTTCACATTAACATGAAGCGGTAGAGCTTTGATGCTGAATTAATTAGTCCGAGGTTTATTTTGTTCTTTTTGCTTGTCCTATAACAAGTGTTCTTGCCATTACTCGTTGCTTGCTTTGCTCTCTTGCAACCTCAATTTGTCTTCGTGGAATAGTGGTAATGCCATAAATCATTTGGCGGGTGCGGATCATTTGAAGAATTTAAAGAGCTTTCTGTGGAATTTCGGTGGCAAGATGGATCAAGTGGACTCCTTTAGGGTTTCAGAAGCAGATCTAGCTAAGGTATCTGTTTTCAGCTCTTAATTCTGCTTTCAACCTTGATTTAGTTATGATTTTCTGGTTGATACTTCTTATGACTTACATTATTCCATTTTTAGCATCCATCGAGGTTTCTTTCTTGGATGCTGATTTTTAAGGTGTATTAAAGTGTGATCTTCTCTTTGAATATAATAGGCAATAATTTTTATTTTATTTTATTATTATTTTTTAATAATAGGCAATAATTTGATCATGTATCTGATTTTATAACTCGCAGTTACTTTCTGATTGGGGATGAATAGACAAATCCTTGTTGTGTTTTGCTTGTTTTTTTGTATTTAATTTCTTATGATGCAATTGATTTCGCTGGTCGATACTGTATTTTGGATTTCTCTATGCATGCAGAGAATATGAACTATAAATGTTGAAATGTATGTCTATTTGTGTCCTGGGAAATTTTTATTTTTTGATGCAGCTTATCATGGTAACTAGATCTGTTCTGTTTGCGGTTGCAGTGGCAGAAGAAGTGCAGAACATTCATTAGCGGCACTGCTAGTGAAGGATCTGGAAGACCTCCAATTGGACCTTCAAATGATATCCACAATGAACTGAACTCTGAATTTGTAGATAATCATGAGAAAAATATTAATCACTTTGTTAGGTCAAGTTTTTCAAATTGTGTTATGCCTTTACAATATCATACCAATGAGAGAAATCAGGTCTGCTATTCAGAACTGTCTGAAGTCACAGGCGTTGGCCCTTCTTATAGTGCTGCTACGTCATATTTGTCTGCAGAAACACGTTGTAAGGCAAATCCATGGGGTTCAAACAACTCCAAAGGTATGCATGTTCTGAAAGCGGAGTATGCTCTATATTTTCTTTCATGTGAAAGATGATCCTGATGTAACTCCTTTTGATTGTATTGCAACTTAGGGTGCATGGATAACCAGCAATCTTTGGTTTGCAATGATAAAAAATGGGCAGGAGATGGCTTCTTCAGTAATAGGGGGGTAAGCTTTCTTATCCTTAATAAAATCTGAATTTTGAATCAGGTAGTTGTGAATAATTTCATTTTCCCATTTCTCACCTCTTTTATACCGTAGCTGGCTAATTTGTAAAGATACGACATTATCATTTTGTATCGTTTTTTGGTTCATCATGTTTTGAGTGACCTAGCAGTTCTAACGTCCTTGAATATATGTTGCCGTCTCATTGGCAAACATTTGTTGTTTACTTAGTCGTACCAGGCTCATCCTGATACAAGAATGGTAGATGGAGGGAGCAGTTCTCAGGGTAAAACTCTTGCATTGTATGGTATTTCCCTTATTTTTTTGTCTCTTTTTGTATTGAAATTGTTAATTGAACATGTAAGTAATCATTTTCTTTTTTCCAGATGTAAAACTCTGTTCTATAAATACATGTATAATTCTTGGTCTTCCTGTGGTAACCTTTCAGGCTTGCAGAATCTTACTCAAATTTCTTACGTGGCTCAAGGGACTGAGGGTAATGTTCATACTGGGGCAACTCCTCCATGGTTTGATTCATCTGAAAAAGGTCTGCTGAACGTTGGAACTAAATTAGAATCAGGATCAAGGAATATTGCTTCTTCTCGTAAAAACTCTGGGAAGATGCAGAAATTGAATCCGAAAAGGGTTGGAGCTGCCTGGGCTGAAAAAAGAAAAATGGAAATGGAGATGGAAAAGAGGGGAGAGATCGTCGCCAATAATTTTGATGATAACTGGCTCCCTAACTTCGGAAGAGTCTGGCAGTCTGGTACCAGAAAGGAATCTAAGAAGGAATTTGATTCAGAAAACAAGTACTCAATGAAGACTGAACCCCAACCAGAGACATTGATAGAGATAAAGCCTTATGTTAGTAAACGGAAGGTGAGCACTGCTTTGTAAGGAATCTTATGTTCGTTAAGGTTTGATGAATCTGACGTTTCTTTATAGTCCCCAATGACCTTCGGCCAATCTTTGTTGAGCACTTTTCTTCAGTATCTCTTGCACTCTTTTGCTACTGCAGTTATTCCAGTTATGTTTCATATGGTTGCTAGATAACTGGAGCATGAATGATCAAAAACCACAATAATGTAGCTTGGTTAACATTTTAACTCGAAGATTTTCTGTGTTACGTGTGACTGATATTGTTCTAATTTCCTATTGCAGCGAACTGACACGAGTAATGATGCATGATGCAAGTGGTGGTAATTGAAGGAATCGATAACCAAGGGCCTCAAATTTGTGTCTCTTTCGGGATTCCAAAGCCACAATTGGTGTTGCAAAGGGAAGCTTGTGATGGATTCTTAAAGTTGTAACTAGAAATGAATTAAAAAAAACTGTAGCAATCATCACTGCAGTCTTTTCTTGCCTTATCTCTATGTTATTTTTCTTTCTCGTTTGTAATGCACATATATGACCATTTGAGAGTTGAGATGCAATAGCATTCATGGAAATGCTCGCTATATTGTCATGTTTGTTGTTTTGTGCCAGATTAGACTTCAGCTGTATCTTATTCATCATTCTGCATCTGTAGTCATTCAAACATGAAGAATATACTCAAATTGTCTCTTTAAACATTATTTAAATGCCATGTGAAGTTGGTCAAAATTCTCTCTGAGGGTTCTTCCCTGTACTATTGTGCTTCTCGTTTTTCAGATGAAAAAATAGGGTACATAGTATGAGCATATGCCACGTCTCTCCACCTCGTGGCTACCGGAGACATATAACTTATTCTTTCAATGATAATGTTGTTTTTTCCAATAAAACAGACTGTTCCATAGCTCTCTCTCTCTCTCTCTCTCTGTTTATTTCGAACAGCTTATGGGCTTGGCCTGAAGTAAATGACGAGATTTTTGTTGGTATGTAATGACAGACGATAAGCCATCAAAAAGGATGCTGCAGTGGTGCCATCGGAGCTAAATCAATCAGGTAAAACCTCAATCTGAAGTTTGATGTCTCCTAGTAAGAATATAGGCTTCTAAAGAAAAGAAAGAATTACACTATTTGAATTGTTTTTGTGGGGCAAAACCTCGTCGAATTTGATCTTCCTGCTATCCTAAAATCCGAGAGCTTCCCTTTAGAAGATACGAAATTCTCCTCACACAGATACTCCCAAGCAAACCATTTCTCAATCATTCGGTCCATATCATGGATCACCACATCTGTCATATTCCCCGCTTCAGCAATCATCCTAGCCATATATATCACTGCCATTCTACCTCGTCCTCCTGGCGTATCCCCTCTCGGTCCATCCACAACCACAACATCCCACTTCCGCTCGTATACTTGTTTCGGTAACTTCGTCAAAGCTAAGGTACAACTCGATTTTTGTAGTGGTCCAGAGTGCAATGTGCAATCAACATCTTCCCTTGCATGCTTAAGTAGCTTGTATGCCTCTCCAGCTTTTGTATGGTACTCAACTTTGTAAATTCTAGTGTTACTGTGCTCTATTTTGATGGTTTTCATCTTCTTGGGATCATCCTCTAGGATCACGGTGTTGCCATCTCTATTGATCGATGAAGAGAGGTCTAGGTACTGTTGTTTGAGCCCGAAAACAAGGAGGTTGCAAGGGGCTTTCACCGAAATTATACGTGATAGAAATCGATATTCTTTTTCGGTCAGAGCGGAGTATTTGGGCTGTGATTCATCTTTCTTGCATGCTGTAGAAGAACATGCTTGAAGGTATGTTGGAAGTAAAGCAGTAGAAATTGGAGAAGAGACCGAAGTGATGACGGAGATTTTGAGTAGTCGAACTATTGAAAGGCCTGAAAGTAAGAAAACCAGAAGTGGGATGAGTTTTCTTTTTGCTATCATTTTATTCTTTTTCCCTAGACAAGCAATGTCGTTTGCAGGCTGGTTGGCTGTTATTCTGGGTGGCTTTTGAATGGAGAGTGTCAATATTGGCTGGCACAGAGGCACCTCAGCCTCAGGAGGCATCTCTCTCTCTCCCTCTCTCTCTCTGTCTCTGTCTGTCTCTCTCCCTGTGTAGGACACAACTGCTAGCATCACATTGTGTTAGGCCTTTTGATTTCATGGGTTTGTTATTTTCTTATGATATCAGAACCTTCTTGAGTGAGGAGGAAGGTATGGTCTTGCTTTTGATTTAAGTATTACCTTTTATTTTGAGTAGTGGTTATTGTCACCTAATTGCTACAGTTGCTGTGTATTTTCTTCAGAAAGATGCATGAAAGGTTGGTGGCCTAAAACATTTACAATCTCCAACAGCATTCACAGTGGTCTTTCTAAAAGGGGTTTATTCCCCCTTTAATTTCTCCAAGAATTTATTGCAGAAATGAATAAATTCACTCATTTGAATGAGTTTGAGATTTATATTCTTGATGGGGTGAAGTTTCTCTAAGAATTTATGATTTATGTTTATTAAGATTTTTGATGTATAAAAATGAATTTTCAGAAAGACTGATGTGATCCATTTTTATTTTGTATGAAAAATGAATTTCTAGAATATGAGATAGAGAAATAAAACGATAAATGTTTCTTAGAGATGAGAGTCTCTTTTCTTTGATCTTTTTCGCTGGTAGGTAAAGATGAGGTAGTGGTTGCTAGGTTGCTTTCTAGGCTACTAATCTAAATGAAATTTGAGATTTAAATTCTCGATGGAGTAAACCTCGTATCATGCATGAACTGACCTTATCATTATTAATTTTTATTATTTTTTAAAAATATTAATTGATCTTGTTAGCCTCAATAAACTAGGTTGCTTATAGAACGTAGCAAACATTGTTCCGTATGGACTCATAATGCTAACACTCAACTCTTTGAAACATTGTTTTAGATCTACTGTTAAATTGTAATGCTAAAAATCAAATTGTATTCGGTGTTTAGATTTAGGGCTATGAATCAATGAAATTTGGCGCTGGATTATGGAAACAATGATACAAATGCAGGTGTGTGAACAAATTATCTGCAGATGCAAGCTATATACAGCGTGGGAATTCCATCTTATGGTTGAACACCTTCACTTCAAATTGTTTGTACTAATGCTCTAGTAAATTGTGGTGGTCCGTATTGCGCTAATTGCAAATTACAAGTTCTGATTAACTACTACATATAACTAGCGAGGAGGTCGACACGAGAAAACAAGCACAGATAGAGCCAACAGAACTGCAGCGTCAGATACACAAGTTTTAGGACTGATATAACTTTTTCGATATTTCAGCAATGTATATATGAAGCAATGGAAGCAACGACTCGGGCTATAATAGGACAATTCCCTCATGCTATTACCATTCGGTCCCCAGAAATTACATCCCCCCTTTTCCCCTGAAATTATTCCAGGCTTGATTCAAGCACCAAGTAGGCAAGGTGTGAGGAACACCCGGGGCCGTTTAATACACGAGACGAGTCTAACACAAAAAAAACAGTTAGCTACGCCACCTATATATTACTAGACTTACAGCATTCAGCTATATATCAAAACTATATCCCAATGCGAAATAGTTCATGAATAAAGTCAATCTCACCTCAAGCTTATGTACTTCGGTCTCATTAGTTTTCTAAGAGATGAGCTAGCACAAGAATTACAGCTCAACTAGAAGACTTCAAAGCCATGTGCGAATGAGGACTTGATCGCAGACTCATTATAACCTGCATTAATAAACTCACTCGTATTTGCCTAATTTCAATATGTATCCTCCGAATTTAGAAAAGCATCTCATTACCATATTTAAAAAAAAAAAAAAAAAAAACTACCTTGGTACTACAATAGAAGAGCATAGAGGCATTTGACACCAAGGAACAAAATAAGTACGAAACCCATCAGTCGCATTATGCAACTACTATAAAAGGAGTACACTCTTTGGTTGTATTCAGGTTCTTTCGGATTAAAACAGAACATAGTGACATAACATGGTCATAACATTACATGACCATTTTGCAAGATAAAATGTGTTTAGTTGTAACGGCTAACAAAGCTCTCTCCGGAGAGCACAAACTCGTCATTCACGCCATGCCTCCACTTGTTGCCGTTCGGATAATCTGAAATAGAGCTGGCAAATAGAAAGCAAAAATAGTAAACCATAATGAATATCAAAATATGTTTTGCAAAACTAAATATCCTTTCCAGCAACAAAAAACCCAAAAATGTAAATCCTAAATTATCACTAGCAAATACTGCTAAAACCCGAACCTATTTCTCAAACATAGTTAACGTAACATACATCGTTTTCTAAACAAAATTAATCTAGCTAGTTGAATTAGAAATGGCATAGGCTTATTCATTTCTCCATGTATCCTTTAGTAGTCTAAATGCTTGCGTGCAACATGTATGCACCACCATAGGACCATCCTCAACAAGAGAACTCTCAAAAATTGCATTAACCTGTGTCCTGTGCGAAGGATCTTCATTGACACATAGTAAGCCTGTAACTAATAATTTTGGCTAATAATTTGTTATGATTTGACCCTAAAAAGTGATGCCGGCCATGTTTCTATCACCAAAACACTTGGCACACAGACTGCACAAGCACGTAACTACGAAGACAAGAGTTAACAGTTTCAACAGAGACGAAACTCACAGGATCCAATGACAACAAATACGAAGAAACCAAGAACAACAGGCCCCACTGGATATGAATTTCCTTTCTTGGCTGTAGTTTCAGGCACTGCACCTCTTCTCTTGATGTTCTTGTCAAATCTCTCCACCTTCCTATCTGCTAGTCGCCTCGAGGTCGTCTAAAAATGTAACCCAAAAACGAAACTCGAGAGATAAATAGTTACAATTGGCCAAAAAAAAAAAAAAAAGAATACTTCCAACGAGATCAAGAAACAACCACAAAATGCTGATAATTTTCGAAAATAATACTAATGTTATGTATCCCGAGAATGTGTACTAAAAATCTAGACGTTGGGTTCCATTGTCACAACACCTATTGCTGGATTCGTAGCAATTTACTTCCAAAAAGACTTACTTTTTGGCTACCACTATGTAATGTCTAAAGAATGTAAGGTAATTTAAATAAGGGAATTGATGTACATACATGTTGACAATCATGTAGCTAAACTGTACAAACATATATGTGATAACCATTACATGTTATACACATTAATCCTGTTTTCAATTAAAAGATCAAAGCACGGGATCTAATGACACGTGTGTTTATCGTGACACAAAAACGTTTCAGCATTTGGTACAAGAAAATGGAAATCGAACGGACTCTCAAAAAATGGTTACAAGATATCCCTCTTTTTTTTTTTCTTTTGCAAGATAATGATAACAAGCGCTCTTATCATACGTTCACTCCATTTGACGCTAAATCACTTAGCAGAATATTAACAACTTCATTTCATTCATAAATCAATTGCTAATCGTCTCAATTATTTGTTCACCTTTGATTATACATTCATCAATTTCACATGCAGATAATTCAATTCACCATTTTACAAATTTGTCAAACATATTCGGGAACAAAATTGAAAATTAAACCCGAAAATGAACGTTTAGAACCAGATCTGTCTTCTCAGCATCGAGCGAGAGTTAATAAAAATAAAAATTGAAGTATGAAAAAATTAACCAATCCCGAAAATAATCGAGTACTTGTACGGAGAAATTTGGAGATAGGACAAGCTCGTGAGAGAGACGGACGGGGAGAGAGAGAGAGAGATTTACCATGGTTGAGGCCGAGATCTGCAGGCGAAAGCGAGAGATAGAGAGAGATTTGGCGACAATGAACAGAGCCTTATTAGTATTTGGTGATTGATAACGATAGGATTTTGGGCTATTTATTTATCCATTTATTGTTGGGTAAATTACACTTTGCCCAAACGAGGTTTCTGATAATTTCAGACACCTCCCTAAGGTTCATGAAAGTACACTGTAACCCATACGTTTTGGCGGACGTTGCAGTTTACCCCAAAGTTTCAGGGGACAAAATGAAAATAATTTTTTTTATAATAAATAACTCAAAAATGAACTAAAATACCCCATAAATAGTATCTTTTCCACAATTTTTTGTTCAAATATTATTGTATACAAATATGAAATATTTTTCCTAAAGTAGCGATCTTTCCTTTAACATGATCTGATATAAAGTTCTAAATTTAAAAAATTAGGAAATTAATTGAGAGCAATATATTCCTTCTACAACAAATCTAACTTAAGCTGCAATCAGGGGCAAAGTGTAATTTCTGAACTCATAGGAGATAATATGATATTGTCAGAAACATCATGGAGCAAAATGTAATATACCATTTTCTATTTTTCGTCAACGGCGACGTGATGGGCGTAAACGCGTCCCGTCTAATACTCCGCGGCTGCCACGTGTCAGTCCAGCTGATTCTTTAAGGTGTGATTACACTTTAACCCCAAGTTTGGGTTTGATTACTTCTCACTCTATATACAAAATAAAAAAAAAAAACAATGCACTTTGCATATTTTTTTAATTCTTTAAAATATAATATTTTAATATAACAAAAAAATAAACTTACACTCATTTTATATTAAAAAATGCAAATTTTATATTTTTGTCACATTCAAATAATGAATTATTATATTTTAAATTTTTTTAGCAAAATGTACGCAATCAGCTGGTACAATTATTCATATAACGAAGGGAGTACGTTTTGAGAATAAATTATTATAAATTGGGAAAATAAATTCCTATAATTTTTTTTAGGTAAAAAAAATATTATTAGTAATTTGTGCTCAATTTATACTAATTCGTCATGAAATAATAGTAATTCATGTACAATGCAATTAAAAAAATTATTGTGTTGAGAGGACTTCCCTCTCTTTACACTCCAATCAATTAACATTACCAATTTACCATAAACATGCTTAATTGCTTGAAATGGGTAACAAGAGGATTATTTTTTGTTGATTTGTAGGTTTTATTGGCCAATTTTCCCCATTAATCTGTTTTTATTTATAGGATATAGCAAGACATGGGAGCCCTCGGCTTAATCAAAACCATCTTTGCTATCCCACTTCATGTTTCATGTGTGGATCAACATAGAAGAGATTGTTCATTTAAATTTACATAGGCAAGTGTTCAAGACAATGGAGAAAATCCTTGTTGAATATAATTTAAGGTTCTAGCTCAGTTGTCTATTTAGTCGAATGATACATATACATATATATATGTGTGTGTGTGTGTGTTATATTATAAATCCACATACACTTAAATACAAATGTCATGCATATAAACTCCAAGAAAGGCTGATCCAAATGGAAAATGATCTTCCAACGCCACTCAATGGTGTAATAATGAGATATCGCTTCTGAGCCAGAAAAATAAAATCTATTCAGCAATAACAAATTTTAAGAATAATTTCGTAATTGGGATGCTATATTCAACTTTTTAGTCGAAAAATAATTAATCACTGTTATACCATTTTGAATAGGGGTGAGTATTCGGGTATACCCGACCCGAATTACCAAAAAAAAACAAACGAGATTTCAGAACCCGAATTATCCGAACCCGAAATAGAAACAAGAAATCCGAACCCAAACCGAATCCAAATTAAACTAAAACCCGAACCCTAATTACCCGAATTGAACCCGAATTACCTGAATTTTTTAAGGAAAAAAAAAACGAATCCAAATTTCGAGAAATTCAGATTGGAAATCCGAATTTTATTCAACCCTAATTTTGAATAGTCATGGACGTTAAGCTTCATTGTAAAAGCACACCAAAGTAGGTGTCAGTTGGCGTGAAGACACTTTGAGACAACTAGTAACAAACAACTACTCCTCAATTCAATTATACTACCAACTAACCACTCTTCTACAAATTAATTCATTCTACTCCTCAACCAACTATAACACAAATGTATGGTTCTTTTAATACCAAATATAGTGCTGACAGACACATCAATGCATAACATGAAAGAACCACAATATGAAAACCATTTTGCTAGAGTAATAGTCCAAGAGCATTCACATCATTTTAGCTGAACAAAATAACTAAATTAGCTAAAATAAAACCCATTTTTTATTTTATTTTACTCATTCTCTATTTATCCATGCCATGTATCAGATTAGTAATATTACCTATTGACTAGTATAATTTAAATTATATTTTTGTATTTCTTTACTTATTATTTATATAGATAATAGTTATAACTAAAATCAATGTTGATTATCAAATATTGTTTTTTGAAAATGTTTTATACAATATAATTAAATTTAGAAGTCAATATGGAAATCATTTTGAAATATATTTTATAAGCTATTAACGTTGTATAACATACAAAAATATACTTGATAAATTTAACATTATATTTTTTAATGAAAAAAGGAATAGAAAGAAATTAAAAAAAAATGTGAATACAAAGATATAGATGAGGTTACAGAGATGAAAAAAGGGAGAGGGAGAATGGAGAAAACATTTTACCAATGCCACAGTGATTTGTTAAATTTAGCTATAAAGATAGCTAATGGGTAAAATAGCTAATGATTTAGCTAAATTGATATATGAATATTTTTTAAGTATTTTGGTAATTTTGTTAGCTAAAATCCTCCCTATTTTTAAAAGGCAATCTTCCTCACATGTTTCAATCATTTTCCATTTCCAAAATTCCATACCTATGCCACTAGAATTACTAAGAATCTAATTAAAAAAAAATAGTTGAAATGACACAATTGTTAATGAACAACTTAATAAAAAAAATACAATTGTAAATGTACCTAAATTATTTATAAATGAATTCATTGATTCTCCATTTACTTCGTTATAGCAGTGAATGTTGGTATTTTAATTGGTAAAGAGATTTATTCTTTTGTGTATATAAAAGGTTCTTAGCCCTCATATACCACCCCACTATTTCTTGCAACTTTTCAATTCCAATGGTGGTTATCAATTAAAAATGCAATTGCATCTGCCGATCATTGTAAAAAGTTTGTTATTTGAGATATATCCATTTACTTATCTTTCTTTATTAATTAGAATTGGAATTTGGGAACATATATTGATTACTTCATAATTGCCAAATAATTTATCATATATAATGAGTAATTCAAGTGTAGATATGCATGTTCTTTATATATTTTTGTTAAGGAGTTGTTGAAATCACTTCAGATTTGTGTTTGGGATAAGTTTTTTTTTTTTTTAATTATGTTTTCTTCCTCATATTCAACTATTTGCTTTAGTAAAATATCTTTAATAGTTTACATTCATAGGCTAAAAACTTAAATTTATCGACATTGATCAATTAATCGGTTTTATTTTCTTTATAGTATTTTAAATTATTTTTAAAATTAATGCTTTTAGTTTACAAATTTAATCAAAATGATACTGAAAAGAGTAGAAAGAAAGTAACATCAAGCCAATTTGTGACTCCAAATTAATTTTGACACTACATCGCAATGGTTTTGGAGTAAAAAGTAATTTATTTTACTTATATAAATTCACTTTGCAGCTCTATAAAAAAATTAATTAATATTAACTATGTTGACATAAAAAGTTATTCAACATACTACAAATAAATTTTAATACTTAGTATATATTCATTGAAAAAAGGATCGATACAAGAAGGGAGGATAAAAGTGAGAATAAAAAAATATAAATATTAGACAATTTGAATGCTCAAATTATGATTTTGTATGATAAATAATTATGTTTAGATCATAATAGAAATTTAAATCAACCTACTTTATATGGATATTAAATATTATTATTTAAATTTAACAATAAAATTGAATTTAAATAGTTATTTATAACTTGAGTTTTATTCTGACCAGAAATAACCAACAGGTTGCCAATGCTGTTATACTTACAATTTTAAAAAGAGTTAATTACACTAGCAATTGTTATAGTTTTAATAAAATTCTATTTGATTCTTATAGTTTCAATTATAATAGAAATGTCCATAAGTTTTAATAAGTGACATAATTGGTCCTTATTTTGGAATCAAAATTATTTATGATAGATATGTGTTTATACACATAATGAAACACAAGGACTGTTATGGTAATTAAGCTAAATTACCCGCCTCACATACTTATTATCAGGAAAGTCAGGGACCAACGAGGTAAATATTATTTGACAGCTGTACAGGTACTGTACACTATAAAAGCTGTCATATGTCAGCTGAAAAGATAGGTGAAAAAGTTTCTCTCTCTACATTTAATACTCTTCTAATCGCTGTCATTAATATTATCATCTCATCCGAACCCTTTCTTACTTAAGCATCAGAGAGTCGGCGGATAATCACCCCTGTCCGCACTTTCAGGTACTTGAGGAGATCCGAAGGACCATCGGGGAGCAAACACCTTGTTCATATTTTCTGACAGATATCATCGGAGAGCATATATCTGAACCATATTCAGGTATACACTATTCAATTTACATATAGACAAACACACCGACTGAATCCGGTGAAGGGAAGTCTGGCTAAAAAACGAACATCGAGTAGTGGTGAAAGAAAGCCTTTTTATTAAGTGGAGCTCAAACAATTGTAAACCTTTGAACTTCCTTCCTAATATTCTTAAACAACTATGTGGCAGGCTTTGGCCTCCATTCTTATGAAAAAAGCTAGGCACGCTTTGCTGCCTTCGTCTCACCTCCAAATAAGGATTCATCCACATCTTGGTAATAAGTACCTTGCTAGATTTAAGTCCTAAATTTGAGCACTACAGTATTTTCAAAATAAGAAAAAACTAAACAAGAGACCAAATTCTCACTTTTCTTAAATATGGGGACCGAATATGTCACTTTGTCAAAAGATGATGGTGTACTACTTTTGAAATTTAAACAAACAGGACCAAATAGAATTTTAGTTGAACTAAAATTCTTATGTGCTGACTTACCAAATGAAATCTTAAATACAGTCATGAATACAATAACTAAAATTCTTATGTGCTGACTTACCAAATGAAATCTTAAATACAGTCATGAATACAATACACTTCGAACCAATTATATTCAAAAATTTATTTTAGTACTATCATTTCTCTAATCTATTACTAATACCTACGGTTGATGGAAAAGGACGAGGTTACTTTTCTATCTGATATGGTCGGAGCCCAACTTTACGAGATCTAGGAAAATAGTGTTAGTGGATTTATTCCTCGTGTCAACCACCTTCGGTGGAATTTTACTAAATTTGCTAATAGGGATGGATTATTGATGTCACGTGTCCGAAGCATATGCGGTCGAACACGTTGATTTTGAAGCCCTTGTATTTCACGAACCACCCAATTTTGATGCATCATTCCAAATCGGGGATGCTGTAGAGGGCTGCAGCCGATTCAAACCATTTCGGGTCACTGCTTAAGAGAATGAAGGATCAGATTGAAATAACTTTTTTTTATACTAAAAGGGGCTCTTTTCTTGGTTATTATTATTAATTAGATCCAATCTTATTGAACCATATCACTCATGGTCCCGTGAAACCTGCTTCTAAGGCATGGCTATCGGTTAAAAATATTTATTAACTCAACACAATCGAACAAAGAGATGAGACTCAATTATTCACACCCCAATATCTTAAGAAAGGGTCGTTTATTTGGTTATTGTTACTTCAATAGAGGAGAGAAGTTCATTACTTTATCACAGTCATCATAGTCACACGAAACGAGAAGAAAGATTATCACTAGCATTCGTTTACATACTAGAGTTTGTGTATCTGCTGCACCACCCAGGTTACAAGCTATCCAAGAGAATGAGTTGCCATAATGAGCCGGTTAAACGATAAGGAGTGGGTTAATAATATACAAGATCAAGTCTTGCCACTTGGCCCTATGCCATCAAAGTTACACAGTCGCAATCGATGTATCTCTAGAACAAGAAGACCGGCCAAACAAATGGATTGAATTGACAGACAAAACTCGAAATAGACCTAATTCAACATATATATATAGCATTCGAAAAGGGAGTGCAACAAAATAAAGCAAGGAATAAAATGAGGGAGGCCCAACAGATACTAATAATTACTACAAAAAATATTTTGTTGTATGTATATAATGAGAACCTCTCGTGCCTACTTTTCAGCAATAATATGCTCAGAAAGGTTGCAACGATCTGATGCTATGGGTAAGAACTTGCCATTGTTAATGTCCTAGTAATCTGGCGTAGTTTACATTCTGCTTTGCTTATTTACATATGAATTTCAGAGCACATTGGGCGTTTTATAAATTCATTTCTGCTTATTTGTTCCCATGACATAGATTCCTTTGTACATGCTTACGTTTTAATTTATTGCGAAAAAATGTAAAGCTGTCTTGCACTCAAAAGCATTGTATAGAAAAAAAGTTAGATCAAAATAGAGGCAGTTACACGTATGCTCGAACAGATCCCCAACAATTGTAAATATGAAACAGATCAATTCTAGCTACGCGGATTTAGCCTCTCTAATGGTAAGGTTGCTGAACAGGCACATCATTCATATAGTTTCGATACAACAACAAGCTACAGTCTATGTTACTCCTCAAATTATGGTAACAACGGAGTTTTGGGGTATTTCTTTCAACTAGAAAGTAAATTTAACGATGGTGAGATGGGGAGCGAAATACTTCAAAATTACAACAAAAAAAGCACAATAGTTCAATTAACTATAGGTTAGCATTTATGTGAAAGCAAAAGCGCGAGTAGATGAAGCTATATTAGCTGCTACACGTGCAATTTGTTACTGACATACAAGTTAACTATCTAGCACAATATTATATCGTAGTCCTTTTTCTTTGTACTCATCCATATCCACACTTATTAATCCTTGCCTAGTGTATTATTTGATCATATTACACATTATTTTCATATTAATTGCACTTCCGAAATACCTGTCTCACCACTATCTCGACAGGCCAGACCTAACCTTGCTCCATGTGTTTGTACCTTGGCGTTAGAAAGCAATCAGACTATATACTCAGGAATCAAAGATAACCTGTCATTTAAACCCAAGTGTAATTGATTAGGCACACCAATGGGATAGAATCATTAACGAAAACGAACTCAACGAGTTCTAATTTGTCAAGTCTTTATCGTAGCTGAATGATTATACAGGATACATTCTTCCCATTATTTTTTGCATCTTCTGTGATATGATACTGATCACAAAATTCAGATGAAGCATCCCTATAGTTTCACATCATAACTAGTTTCACTTTTCCCAAATGAAAACCTAATTTAAACTACACTAATCTAGTCAATCTTTCGTGGTTTGTGCGATTAGGGTCTTTAATTCAGTGTTTAAGAAATGATTAGCAAACACTTCAGAATTTTTGCAAATGAATCTTTTCACAAAACTTATTAGAATTACTGATTTAATTATGTATTTTTAATATGATTATACAGCTTTAGTTCAAAAATTAATATGGTAATAGAGAAATTATGAAATAATAAAATTCCAACTCATACAAACAAATGACTAATGTGGACGATAATCAAGATTTTTGAGGACCCAAAAGAGAGAAATCAAACATTTAGAAAGACTGGTGTAAATACTCTATTTTTACACATATAAATCCATTAAAATTAGATCTCCAAATTTCCCTGTCCATAAACAAAAAACTCATCGGTCGTTGGTATTTAAGTTTTTCCATCAAATTGCTTTAGACCTCAGTCACTAGGTCGTGGTGCGGGATTGAGAGCGTTACACCTGTAAACCAAAAACTTGTAAGAGCAAAATCAGAAGCGAGAGCGTTACTGGTCGATGAAAGATTAGGTGACTTAGTTTTAAATAGATTTTTTGCAAGTAATCTAAAAATAACAAAGGAACTTCAATACCTAATAGTAAATTTTAGAAAATTTCAAAAACAAACACATTCATATCATTGTCTGAAGTTACAGTATCAGGAAACGATCATCATCAGAACATTGGTCATTCTCATCCCCAACTCAAAAGTTGGGTCCAATAGTGTCCTAAGATGTATTGTAGCTTCATCACTTGATATCGCCCCATATTAATAACTTCAAAAAAAAAAAAAACAAGAACAACCACTACAACTACTACATATACAAAACTAAGCTCAAAACCATAAAAATCAGCGAGATTCAGAATAAAATATGGCTTTAACATCAATCGGAATGAATCCTCAGATCAAGTGTTGGATTACTACCGTTTCATCCTCATCTCTACACAAATATATATAGATATAAAAATATCAAAGAATGGGGAGGAAAATCATACTCTTAAAAAAAAAAAGAAAATGATTAATCATGTACAAAATTCTAGAACTACCAATTGATTAGATTATAAACGTTATCCTAATTTTTAGGCAATATAATTAATTTAAGAATAGAGTAAATATGGGAAAATTGGGATACCTCAGTGGTGGCTAAATAGTCATAGGTTCGATTCTGCCAGCAATTTTCCTCAACTTTATAAATCAGAAGAGGGAGCTTTTTATCCTCATCGAAATCCCAACAAACTCTCCCCAAATCATAATAATAATAATAACAACAAATAAAAACATAGCAATATATATATACATACATACATACATACATACATACATTTATATATACATATATATAAGGAAGAGAGAGATGGCCCAGTTCAGCAAAGATCTCTCTTTCTATTTCACAAAAGCAAACAAATAATTTTGAAAATTTTGATTTTGGAATTGCTTTGGTTTTGATAAAACAGAAACTATTTCTTCCAGTCGGTGGAGATTCGATTTTGACGAGACTGGTGCAGAGGCAGATGATTGAGTGAATATATACGGACATAGGCGATGACTAAGCTAGGGTTCCTTTCTTTTGCATGAATTGCTGAATAGGCTCTAAAGTTTGATAGTCTTTCATTTAGTTCTCCTAATTAAAATTATGATGTTTGTTGCCTCCTAAATTCCGGAAAAAAGTGACAGTTTTGGTCATTTTGTAATTTTTTTAATATTAAGAATTTTAATGTGCTCAACTTTGAAGAAGATATGATGAGCACGTATATTTACAAACTACATACATAAGGGGCAAATTAAGTAAATTCTTAATCTTCGGGCCATTCGCTTGAGTGAAAGAAGAATTCAAGGGCCAACCTGATTACTTTCTGACTATTGTCCACATGGTCAATTAGTATAATGTACTGTAAATATTATCGGTATTCAATTTAATACTACCATTAGTACATCGCACTTTACTATTTGACTTCTTCGTACTTAGACATTAGAGTCTTTGCAGGTAACCCTTGTCTGCACTTCCAGGTACCCCTAGGACAACCTTCCTTGGAAGCCTATCCTCAAATCCCGGAGAACGACATGATTTTTCTTACCTTCAAATATTTGGCACATCTCATACATTCAACCAAATTACATCCTTTGTATCCTGATTGGAAACTGGTGATATCAGTATATCATGTCATCTACTAGTCAAGATAGCAATATAAACTCGAATCAAACCTTTTTACCTTAAAATGAACCAGAAATGAGTAACTTTGATACTTTTTCATCTTTTAGGATAATGGTTTTCCGATGATAAATGCCAAATATTCAAAATTCGCTGCTATTAATATCAAAATGAAAAAATACTATGGGGACCATTCTTTAATTATCCCTTGGATTTGGACTAGGTTTCTCAAAGCTTCTCCTTACTAATGGTTATGTGTAAGTCACCAAATTCTCTGTGTATAGGTGATGTTCCCGCTCGCAATTCTTGCTTTCGCTTCAGTTTTCGTTCCCGTTCTTACCGTTTTTTAAACTACATGCCTAATACTCTTCCACTTCCACTTCGGCTCCCGTTCCCCGACTTGGTGACTTAGGGTTATATCATCATTATCATCCTAAGGATTTGGTCTCAAGAAATTAGGGTTAGCTAAATGGAGAAGTTCGAATGATGAGTAACACACGCCAGCTAAATTCCATTATGTAATTGATTGTTCTAATTTTCTATTTCGAGAAGATTCATAAACTGTCATGCTCCGAATTCCGATAAATCCGAGGACATGAGTAAATATAAAAGGAAAGAGAAAGGAAAAGGAAAAGAAAAAAAGCGACAACACATTTACGCCATATTCGCTATCAATCTAATTATTTTTGCATTGCGATACTATGCATGTAACTATAACATTCCGCATCAACAGTATAATATACACATAGCTGTCTACAAGTGATATGTATAATCAATGCGAAAGAAAAGAAGACTAACGCAAATGCTTAAAATGAAATATAAACAATATCAACATAGTAAACTACCTTGTTTACTTACAACACTTCAAGCTTAATGCTTGACAAAAAAAAAAATTGAGAAAAAAAGTTATACAGCATTCTTGCTACAACAAAATACAACAACAGTAACAATAAAGTATAACTTCACACTACGCCTTTACCAATACCTGTTATGTCATCAAAATATATGTGCGATAACCGCTATGCATCTAAAGGTTCTCAATGCCCTACCTCCACACCTACAAAACAGTGCATAAGAGAAAAAAATAGGAAAGTAATACGGTTATTCGATCACTCTATTATAAAAATGAGATTACGCTATATATATGACATTAGTAACATGTAACAACATATAAAGAACTATAACATGATAATGAATGCTATAAAGAATCATGTTATGCAATACACACCAATGCCACTACATTACTATGCAAACTATGCCATCACACAATGCTAATGCACAACGCAAATGCACAATGCCTAAAAAATTGGGACTAGTATCTCTACTC
Organism: Embelia ribes; assembly: GCA_001753735.1. Lineage (NCBI taxonomy): Eukaryota > Viridiplantae > Streptophyta > Magnoliopsida > Ericales > Primulaceae > Embelia > Embelia ribes. The sequence continues at coordinate 20,550 of MKEJ01089976.1, forward strand.
AAATTTATATAGTGCTATGATTCTTCACTCGTATATGATACGATCAAAGCCTTCATTGATCCGCCACTCGCATATGATACGATCCCGACGTTCACGGTAAAGCTGTATGCCTCAAAGCTTTTCACGCATTTTATAAGGTCGATACTTTTTGTCCCGAAAAGAAAGAAAAAGACTTAAATTTATACAACGCATTATTCATTATGAAATGAGCCCCTTTCAATTTAAAATTACACCAATGCTTATCAATGCATTTAAAAATCAAGTTTTTCAATGCAAAATAATGCTACGCCAATACATGAATGAAATAATATACTACGCCTACTCATAAAAATATATATTAGGCATTTAAAGAAGATAATTCTACTTATACGAGATAAAAAAAGTCAATATATCATATTATTTTTACGCCATAAAACTACACCAAACAATATACATACATATCAATCACGCCAACATATGGTCGAAGTCATCAAGTTTATCTTAGAATTCATAATCTACTGTACCCAGAAGTTACTTAGAAGTTACCCCGATACTTTACACGCAAAAACCCTAAATCTCCTATTCTCGAGCCTGTGATTTGATTTATCAAATTAACACGGATGACAAAGTACTGACAAATGAAAATGATCTACATGAGATAAGGAACAAGAATATCAACTCTGTTTCAACATATAAAAATTGCACGGAAACTAAGACAACGCCAATGAATAAGATATATATATATAAACTTAAGCCAACTATAAGCCTACGCAATTGAGATTCTAAATATTCACTTTTTATGAGTGGACAAAAGATTGAAGAATATTAATCACTGCCCCTCTCTCTCTATATATATAATTTTGTGGCTTTTGGGGAAATGCAAATAGAGAGACATGATGTGACATTTAATCTAAAAGCATTTTTTCGCATGCTGAGGTGTCTGGCAATCCGTACGACGACCCAGAGTCAATTGTTCGACCTCTGTCCATTGACAGATCAATTGACGGATACATTCGGACACTGGAAAAATACTTGGAAAAATTTTCAACTTTTGCCCATAAAAGGGATCCCTGTGATAGGTTCTTTGATGCCTTGTCCGAAGGCTCAAGCCCATCGAACAACCTCCGGACAAACCAAAATCTGACAAGTTTGACTAGGTGTTATACTTCACCTTTATGCATTTAAAATTCATAGAATGTACCACGCCTACGCAACGCTACTCCGTGATAACTATGCCCCGCTACAACACTATACTACTGCCCAACACATACAACAAAAATAATAATATTAAAATACAATATTAATATTATTATTAAAAATGAAAAATTCGTTTTAAATTTTCGGGACATTACATAAATAAATACTTTATCAAATAATATAGAGAAAAGATAATTTTATTAAGAGGTGTAATATAAAGAGTAGGAGACTACAAATATATAAAGTTGAGAAGTCTTGTACTATTAGGTAGAAAGATAAAATAAAAAATCTATAATGATGTTCTAATCAAATTAAATCAATCTAAATACTCAATAGGAAATATACAATTCTTCTAGAAACTAAAGGAATAAAATCAAATCTAATATAAATCTTAACACTCACCCGCAAGATGAACATGGAGTGAAACGTAATTTTCATCTTGACATGAATACTTATTGCTTCATACTCTGTAATCTTCAATCCACAATCATATTAGGTGACTTTGCATAAAAAAAAAACGTTCAGGGAAAAATACAGTTTAGAAGCCAATAACAACACGACTCAAAGTTATCATACCTTCTATACATTGAAATGAATATAATTAGTAATAATAATATATAGAGGGTAGATTGAGGTGGGTGAATGACGATAACCTATAGTAGATAGAGGTGAGTAAAACAATAACAATTATAAGTAGATAACCGATAATAACACGACCAATAGAAAAATTACCACATTTAAAATAGATTGAAATTGTTAAAATATTAATATTATTAAGTAAAAAGAAAAATCAAAGTCGATAATAATACGGATTATATAAAGTACCATATCTACAGTAGATCAAGACAGGTAAAAGAGTAGAAATAATTGGTAGAGATAAGAAATTTACAACACCTACAATTGATCGAGGTGTGTAAAAGAATAACTATAACAATTTTAAATATTGTGGGTATCAAGAAATTTAGAATATGAAGAAGAGAAATAACATATTTAGATTTAGTAGGAAAAGAACAAAAAAGATTCAAATTGGTAAAACTAGTATAAAAAATAAAGGTCTAACGGACGGCAAAATAAGCCGCCTCCCACAGGCGGTGCAGAAGCAAGTGGTAGATTATTCCTGCAAAATTAAAGGCTCTGGTAGCATATCAAATAATATAAAAAGAAGAGAATTTTATTAAGAAGTGTAATCTAAAGAGTAGGAAACCACATATATATAGAATTGAGAATTTTTGCACAATCAAATAAAATCTCTATAATGATAATCTAATCAAATTAAATCAATCTAAACACTAGATAGAAAACATAAAATTCTTCTAGAAATTAAATGAATAAAATCAAATCTAATATTTTTCTTAACATTATTAAGTTTAAAGGAGGCATTGGCGATATTACTAGTATGACTTATGGGAAGACCGTTACCATTCCCAATGCGAGTAGTCTCCGAGTTGGTATATTCATATGTCCGGGATGGTATACTCATATGCCTACAAACCCAGATTTGTTAAGTTTGAAGTAAGGTGGTGGATCGAGCCTGAATCAAAATACCAAGTAGAATAAAACGGCGGTGCTGTATTGGTAGCATATGCATTATAAGCGAACTAAGCCGATAACACTGACGGATGGTGTGACC
>MKEJ01089989.1:0-20939 GCA_001753735.1 Embelia ribes
TTTATTAATATATAATATTTTAAAACTTTGTAGGGAATCTCAGATTTATTGTAATCATATTTTAACAAAATTTATAAAATTAATTATTTTTAAAAATCTTTAATTAGTAAAACTTGTGTTAAGAAGTTTATAGCACATATGTCAAAAATACAATGCGATTTTTTTTATAATTACTTTTGATTTCTCATTATATTTTTTTTGATAAATTTATTTTGCTTTTTTTCCAATTGTTTTATAACTTTCAAATAAAAAAATTATATATATTAGATTAAGTTTAGATTCGGTGAGAGTCTCAATATGATTACATCTCTAAAATATTCTTAATTGATAAGGATGATATTTTGAAAATTGGTGGCGAATTCTACATTAGAAGTAATCATAAGATAATAATATTTTTAAAATGAGTGTTTACTAAATATTTCAAATTGGTGAGACCCGTATTAAAAAATTAATGTGCCAATTGTCGCAATTAGAGTGAGGGCAACATAAAGCACAACTTTAAATTAATAATAAGACTTGTATTTGTATTATTTTCTACATATTTTTTGTGTATGTCATCACTTTGAAAACATATATCTCCTGCATTTTTCCTTTTTCTCACATCTGATTAGGTTTCTAATTTCAGTGCTATAACTATAATCATGAAGACTACCTTGGTATGGCTCTTTGTAACCCTAGTTTTTATTCTCGGAACCTCGCAAGCCAATGCCACTAGGCTTGTAATGAACAATCGACGCCTATTAAGCAACAACAAACTCGAGGCGATTGATCATTTGGGTCCCAACTATAAGACCACTTCAAGTGAGACCAGCAGTGACAGCGGGGGCGGGAGTAGCAATGACAATAACCCTAACCCTAAAGGCTTTAATCAAGGCAAAGGATCATCCACTGATATACACCACACCTACAAACCTGATAGTCACCCAATTTTCCCGTGCTCTAAATCGACCGCTGACGACAAATGCCCGTAAAGCTAAGAACAAAGCGAGCCTGATCGTGCGAAACGCCAATATATATTGGATGGTTCAAAAAGTATTAGTGTGAAGAGTGATGTGCAATTGTGAATATCAATATGCAAGTAGCCATTTATGGCATATGTGAGCTTTCCAAATTTGGAAGTGTAATAATTTTCTTGCATGTGTGTTTGTGTGCTCTAAAGCCAAAGTGTATTTAGTAATAGGTATGCATATCATCATAAATAAAACGATCATGGCTGACTACTTGTTTTGTATACTTGTGTATTAGCATGTATTGTTGTGACTGTGAGGCTTGAATATATTGTACGTCAATTACCATTGCGTGCCTTTATATGCAGTCGCCATTGATAAACTGAGTTAATAAATCTCTCGGGGTTTTTAGTTTTCTGCTTTTTGATTTTTCATATTAGCCTATTTTTCGCAACATGCATAAGCAAGAGAAGTTGAGGATTGATAATCATCCACATACAACAATTTTAAGAGAAATTTTTTATACGTAGTCGTATGTTTGTTGATAATTAGGAGAATCCATAATATTATCAAAAAATTTGATTAATTAATCTCTCTTATAGTTATCTGCGTATGACTCCAATATGTACAAAACTCCATCCTTGATAACAATGGATTAAATAGCTTTCATGCATCTTAAATCATGTGAATGATCTCTAGAAATATAGAAATTTATTCACACAGGATGTAATTCTTCGAATATTGTTTTGGTTATAGAACGCAATGAAATAAATAAGGCAACGAGCGGGCCTGAAAACTTATCTCACCGGCATCCTCAAAACAAGAAGTGAACCATACTCGGATAGGAACCAATTGTAAGAATGGTTCAATTTGGATTCAAAAAATACTAGCATTAAGTGATCGGTTCAGCCGCGTTGGACCATGCACATGGTATTGCATCAACTAAAAAAATCATCCCTAAAATCTTATACCTAGTGTCATTCATGAAAAATGTATTTTGAGACAGAGACCATCGATAAATAAAAAAGACAAATAACAAAAGTAGGTTATATAAAGCATTTATGGAAGAAAGCTTGCAGTGTAGAAAAAACCCAGCCATATTTTTTCTACATTTGCAACAAGGTTTAATTAATTCTATGGCGTTAAAATATCATCGTCATACAAAAAAATTTAATAAACCCTGCCACATTTTATGATCTAATTTAAGCGCCCGCACACACATATATATTGTGTGTTTGCTTTCTATAAAAAAAAAATTCCATGATGCAAATATGTTTCATCATATGTAATTTGTAGAACTGGACCGGCCAGATCTAACCACATATGTATTTATCGTTATAATTCAAAATAAGAAAAATAATTCATGCGTACGTTTGGATTACACTAAAAGATCTGCTTGTTTTGGATTGAATATTTTCATAATAAAAGTTGTTTATTTTTAATGAGAATTTGTGTGAACAATGGTTACTTAACATTATGTTTTAATAAATATGTGACTCGTATTCTATATAGTAGACAATCTAGTGTGTAGAGTAAAGCTTATATGTAGAAGATTAGATCATCGGTTCTTTATGTAATATAAGATTTACATTTATAATTTTAGATGAAAATGGACACACCATTGACAAATTGTAGTACATGGTTTTCGCAAGTCTATCTTGACTACAAGAAATAGTATATTTCCAACTCTTTGTACTAGTATACTTAGCGTCTATTAAACAGAACTGTATCGAGGTAATTATTTTAGTACTGATTATATAAGACAATTAATGCCTTATGGTCATGGATAGTATTTATATTCTTAATCATGAAATTATTATTTAGATATGCGTAGACAATGTTTATTATTTTGATTTATAGTAGAGTGGGATTCGTTATAACTTAATAAACTCGGTGAGTTGGATGGTAACACTTGTCAAATGGTGTTCATTAGTAAATAATGGAATCCAAGTCCCAATGTAGAGATTGATGATACTCCCTTACAGAAGCTTATAAGTTTTGATTATATTAAATTCTACACGTCGATTTTGTAATCTGATACGTCAATTAAGTTAAGTGGAAGGTCTTAAGGAATTTAATATGTTAATTAAATTAGATTGTCAATAATTTTATTTAATTAGCAGGTACTGTAGTCTTAACGTGAGAATTTTAATAAATATTAATGACATGAAACCTGAATTATAAATTCATAATATTGGGAAATAATTCATTTACAATTATGCGGTGGTATTGATTGTGATTTATGTTGAAAAGGATTATCACGGACCCAATTCTGAATCAGTTTTAAAGAGAGTATCCCTTCTGTTACTGATGCAGAGAGTCCACTCACTCTTTCGGAGCAAGACGTTTGACAGGAATACAATAGAAGATCAGAGGCTATATGACTATCCTTTTGCCAGACGTTCTAGTTGGTGTTCGCGAGATTTATGCATACAAATTTCGTAGGTATAGTTATATCTTATATGGTAAAACATAATTAATTTATTGATAGTATACGTATACGCTATTACTAAACCTGTATATATTTTTTCGTTGCGTTCCATCAGTTAGTATCGGAGCCTAGGTCAATACTATGTACGTTACCATCATACTATGTTCTCTATAAAATTGGATCTATGTATGCTTAGGATAAAACGAGGGTGTGTACTAACATCTTTTTTGTAGTATACATACATATATATATGTATGTATGTGTTGATTGATTCTTAGATTGTGAACTCCTTGTTTGATGAGGCATAAGATCTTTGTAACATGCAGTTTCACCAATTGTATTATGGAGGCATATATTCTGTTTCTATATATGTAGCAAGTATTTCTCCAATTGTATTAATGATGTATGCGGTCTATTTTTCTATACAATTTGCTATAGAATAACAAAAGAATATATTATGTATAGAATAGTTTAGAAGTGGCAATCCCGTACAGTTTCGTTGAAGTGGCAATCCCGTATAGTCTTGTCAAAGTGGCAACAAAGGTTGCAGTGTAAGATCATTCAAGATTTCAAGAAGCTTAAAGATTGTAAATCTTGACAATGATGATGGGAATAATATTTTTTGTTTATATATTATATTTATCATGTGATTGTTATAACATTCTAGTTATTGCAAGTATTTTGGTGAACATGGATATTATCATATCATATTAGGTTTAATACTTCAATGGTAATTTATACATGTGAATTAGATAATAAAATTGATTTTATCATTAATAAAATTAAAGACAATATGGGATTTTATGTTACATGTATATGGAATTGGAAGAATTGAAATATTAAATAATAAAGGAATCCATCGTATTTTAAAAAACTTACTAAGTGGGTGACGGAATTTATATCGTATAAATCCCAGTCTCCATCAATCGTTTGTAAATGATGTGATTAAATACTTTTCTCATCGGATAGAATTAGTTACAGAATCATCCAATACAAAATCTAGCAATTGTTGTTAGTGCATCACCTCCCCATCGAAGAGATACACTATAGTACAATAGATCTAGATGTCAATGATAGTATACATTTAGTTATAATTAATAGTATACTCACCATCTAATTTACTACTATCAATTATAGGACCGAACTTATGTCAACTATTTAATTTTGGTTGGCATGGTAAAGTGGCTAGATAGTAAAATTAATAGGTTTAACCTGTCTGTACAAATGTTAAGTAGTAGATGAATTTCCATCAAAACATACTATTTACGGTGTGTTAGATTGTTGGTGGATTCGTTTAAAAATATTGGTTGAGAGACCTTATTTTAATGTTTGAATTCAAAGTTACATAATTGCTCATTTGTATATGTTACATATATGATTCTCGGGCTTGAAATGACATCATTCAACCCACTTGATATGATTCTTAAAGAAAACAAATTGGTTGGCCCTAATTATATAGACTCTAAAAGGAACTTGGACATTTTACTAACTGTTGAGGATTACAATGTTGTGCTCACTGAATATTGCCTGAAGAAACCTCCCAAGGGGCAATTAAGCCATATCGTAAGTGGGTTAAGATTGATAAGAATGCGTAATGCTATATTTACACTTCTATGTTGAATATGTTGTAACATCTGCATCAGTTTATGCCCACAGCTTTTAATATGATGGCGAACCTCAAAGAGATGTTTGGGAAACAAAATCGCGCCGTAAAGTAAACAACGATGAAAGATCTCATGAATACGAGTATGGTTGAGAGGACCTTAGTTAGGGATCATGTTTTAAAGATGATGAATCTTTTGAATAATCTAGAGATCCTTGGAGCAGAAATTGATAGGGGGAACCCAGGTTGATATCATACTCTAGTCGTTGCCTAATTTTTTAAGCAATTTTACCTGAATTATAATATGAATAAATTTAGTTATTCATTGGTTGAACTACTTAAAGAACTATAAACTGTTGAGAGACTTATCATCATACCTACAACTGCTTTTGTGGCTAAAAAAGATTATAGTTCTAAACCAAAAGGAAAGAAACAGAAAAAGGTTCAAACGCATAAAACACCTCAGCAAGATGGAATAAAGAAGCCCAAGGACAAGTGCTTCCATTACGAGGCATCAGACCATTGATAATCACAGTGTCCAGTTTTGCTTGTCAAAAAACAAGCTCAAGGAAAAAAAAAATCATTTGTAGTTGAAACATAGTTAGCAGTGTTATCTACACTAACGCTTGGTGTGTAGATATTGGAGTTACTAATCATATTTGCAATTTTCAGGTGTTTCAGATAATCAGGAAACTAAGTGAATGAAAAATCAACATATTTCTAGGATAAGGCACTAGAGTGCTAGTAGTTGCAGTAGGAAATACTACTATTTCGTTTAGTAAGGATATATTTTTAATGATGAATGATGTCCTTTATGTACCTTCAATTAGAAGAAAATTAATTTAAATTTATAGTTTAGTTAAAGATGGATATTCTGTTTATTTTAATAATTCAGTTATTATTAAGTTAAATAAACATTTTGTTTGTTTTGGTATATTAGTGGATGGTCTTTTTATTATTAAAATAATGCCTCTTCTACACTGCAACTAAATGAAACAAATAACACTATTAATCTAACATATACGAGGAAAATAACTTCTGAAATCAACCAACCTTGTCTTTGGCACTAACGCCTTGGTCGTACTAATCTAAAACGAATTTATAGATTGGTTAAGGATGGACCATTAGGCACATTAAAAGTGGAAGCACTAACAGTCTGTGAATCCTGAAGGTAAAATGACAAAGCGGACTTTTTTGGTCAAAGGCCATAAAGTCAATGAGACATTAGAGTTGGTTCATTCGGATTTGTGTAGACCTATGAATATCCAAACAAGAAGAAGTTTAGAGTATTTTGTTACCTTCATTGATCGCTACTCAAGATATATGTATTTATGTGGTGTATCACAGGTCTAAATGCTTTGAAAATTTCAAAGTTTTTAAGGAAACAATGGAGAAGCTTCAAGGAAAATGTATCAAGACGATACGATCTTAACGTAGTGGAAAATACCTATTGGGAGAATTTGTGGATTACTTATCAGTTGAGGGATTTACTTCCCAGTTATTTGCACCAAGTATGACACAATCGAAAGGTGTAGCGGAAAGAAGTAATATAACTCGTATAGATATGGTTAGATTTATGATATATTATTCGGGTTTACCGATTCATTTTAAGAACATGCATTAGAAAATTTTAAGAACATGTATTAGAAATAGTAGCACATATTCTAAATTTGGTACCATCTAAGTTAGTACCAACCACTCCCAAAAAATTATGAATTGGGCATAAAACTAGTCTGCGGCATATACGGACAAGGGATAGTCCAGCACATATGCTGAAAAGGGAAGGTTGATAAGTTAGAATCAAGGACAGATGTTCGTTTCTTTTTTGGGTATTCCCGAGGAACGTAAGGAGGTTCATTTTACTATCCTAAAGATTAGAAGGTCATAGTTAACACTAATGCCCGATTCCTAGAAGAAGATTATGTAATAAACCACAAACCCAGAAGTAAGATTATTTTAGAGGAGTTTAGAGGAGATTTGTCAGCACTGGCTTCTGTCATTCCCACAGTACAACAAGAATTAATACAAGGAACTGATTTGGCACAATATAAAAGTGCTAGCACACAAGGAGTGCCTATCATAGTGGGAAGGTTGTATGCCCACCGGTTAGGTATACATTTTGTGGAGTCTTTTGAGATGATTCATGATGGATTGGATACTGAACCAGTCAACTACAATGAAGTACTTCAAGACAAAGATGCAGAATTTTTGCAAAAGGCCATGAAATCGGAGATGGAGTCTATGCACTGTAATCAAGTCTGGGAATTTGTAAAACCACCCGAAAGGATAAAACCCATTGGAAGCAAGTGAATCTATAGGAAAAAGATAGGAGTAGGCAAGAAGGTGGAAACCTTCAAGGCAAGGCTTGTAGCAAAAGGGTTCACTCAGAAAGAGGGAATCGATTATGAGGAAACATTTTGACTAGTCACTATGCATAAGTCTATCTAGATTCTCTTATCCATTACTGCTCATTTCTATTATGGAATTTGGCAAATGGATATCAAAACAGCTTTCCTTAATGGAAATCTTGAGGAATGCATTTATATGGTGTAACCAAATGATTTTATAGCAAATGGTCAAGAGCACATGGCGTGCAAGCTTAAGAGGTCCATTTATGGACTTAAACAAACATCTAGATCTTGGAATACTTGTTTTGATCAAGCCATTAAAGCTTATGGTTTTGATCAATGCCATAATGAGTAATGTTTCAGTGTTATTGTTACTATATGTTGATATACTTCTTATCGGAAATGACGTGGGAGTGCCATAGTCAGTCAAGTTATGGTTATCTAGACAATTCGATGGGAGAAGCTAATCACATTCTTGGGATCAAGCTTATACGAGATCGCAAGCAAAGGATGTTAGGCTTATCACAAGCTACTTTTATCGATGAAATTCTTACCCGTTATAACATGCAAGATTTCAAGAAAGGGTTTCTACCTTTCAGACATGGAATTCATCCATCTAGTGATCAATGTCCACAAATACCGACTGAGATAAAGAAGATGAAGGCAATTCCTTATGCTTAAGCAGTAGGAAATCCCATGGACACAATGTTTTGTACTAGACCTAACATATGGCTTACAGTAGGCATGATTAGGAGATTTCAGTCTAATCCAAAACGAGAGCAATGGACTGCAGTAAAACATATAATCAAGTATTTGAAAAGAATTAGGGATTATATGTTGGTTTACAATGCAGATAGTCTTATAGCTATTGGGTATACAACTAAGATTTCTAGGCAAACAAAGATTCAACAAAATCAATATCAGGAAATGTGTTTACCTTAGCAAGTGGAGTCACTAATTGAAGGAGTATCAAGCAAGGATGTGTTGTTGATTCCACTATGGAGGCCGAATATGTGCCGGTGAGGCAGCCAGGAGGCTATTTAGATTAAAAACTTTCTTTTCAATCTTAGAGTAGTACCTTCAGCGCAATCGCATATTATACTTTATTGTGATAATACTAAGACAATTGCTAATACAAAGGAACCCCAAACACACAAGAAAGTGAAACACATTCAACACAAGAGAAAGGTGATGTGGTGGTGACAAAGATTGCATCGGCAAACAACTTGGCATATCCATTTACTAAGAGGTTATCGAGTAATACTTACGATAAACATGTGGAAAACATGGGAGTTAGATGTATGCCAACATGGCTTTGAGTCTAAGTCGGAGATTGTTAGGATAATACTAAAAGACATACTTGTTTTAGATTTAATATTTTCATAATAAAGTTTGTTTCTTTTTAATGAGAATTTGTATGAGCAATAGTTACTTAACATTATGTTTTAATGAATAAATATATGTCTCATATCCTGTATAGTAGATGATCTAGTATGTAGAGTACCACTTATACACAAATGATTAGATCATAGGTTTTCATGGAATATAAGTTTTATGTTTACAATTTTAGGTGGAAATGGATACACAATTGGTAAATTGTAGTACAAGGTTTCAGTAAGTTTATCTTGACTACGGGGGACGGTATAGTTCTAACTCTTTGTACTAGTATACTTAGTATATATTAAACAGAACCATATCAAGGTAATTATCTTAGTATTAAATATATGACAATTGATGTATTGTGGTCATAGATAGTGTCTATACACTTAATCTTAAAATTATTCAAACAACGCTTGTCGTTTTGATTCATAGAAGAGTGATTAATTATAAGTCAATAAACTTAGTGAGTTTGATGATAACATTTTTCAAATGGTGTTTATTAGTAATTGATGTAATCCACATCCAGGATAGATGATACTCCTTTAAGAAAAATTATAAGTTTTGATTGTATCAAGCTCTACAGGTGGATTTTGTAATCCGATACGTTAAATAAGTTAAGTGGAAGGTCTTAAAGAATTTAATATGCTAATTAAATTAGATTGTCAATAATCTTATTTAATTAGATTTGCAATCTTAACGTGGGGAGTTTAATAAACATTAATGATATGGAACCCGAATTATAAATTCGTAATATTGGTAGAGAGTTCAGTTACAATCATGTAGTGATATTGATTGTGGTTTATATGGATAATGATTATCTTGGTAGATGAGATTAAAATCAAATCAATACTGGATAGCTCTTCCAATATTTAACAATCAGGTCCCTGCTCTACCTATTTAAACACATTTCATAGGCAGAAAAGGGGCACACGAAATTCTCAATCAATTTTAGAGAGAGAGCATCTCTATTTAGTGTTCAAGAGATTTATACATGTAAATCTCGTAGGTATAATTCTATCGTATATGGTAAAACATAATTAATTTATTAATAGTATATATACACACTATTACCGGATCAATATATATTTTTCCACTGCGTTCCATCACCCCCCGGGTTCTTAATCATTAAACTGTTAGACGTAAGAGATAAAGCCAATTAACTACAAACAAACAACTCAATTTATCTTCTACAATTTTTATTTTTTTATTTTTTACTCACCTTTTGTATTACTTTTTTGTCAAGGCTATTTTATATATGCAAATTGATGAAAGGTGAAAAACCTTTCACCCCCATAACATGAAAGTTAGAATTTAGTTCTTGGATGACCAGCTATCTGGTATGACTAGAAACTAAGAAGACATTAGCATGGGGCAACCGGGCATAGAAAATCATTTAATACTTCAATACCTCAATTTATTTTAGGAAGCTAAAGCAAATATCAAGACTTAGATAATGACCGAATCTAATCGCATATGGTTTTAGTGACTAAATTACCATTGAATGAGATGCTAAAGTAGTTGAATAAAAATTAGCATCTTAAGATACCTGTAATGAAACTTAATATACCCCTATGAAATTATCAAAACCATGGGACCATCAAGAGTTTCTCTTCACTCCACTTTTGTTTTTGTTTGTTGGAGGATTTCTTTTAATTACTAAAGAGTAAAGTTCCTTTCCATCGTCAATGTGGAATTTTTATACAAGCAGCTATGGATGCATTACATCGGTATATAAATGCATGTGGGATCCACTACATTATACATGTGCCATCCACCTAAGCCCCACTGGTGTAAAAATTCTATGGCATCGGTGGATGAAAATTAAATTCATTTTTAAAGTGTGCAACAGCAAACGAGAAGAGCAGAAAAGCCAGTTCACAAGTTGGGGTGCATTAAAAATTTGTGGATCCTAGAGCCTATTCAGAGTTCACTACAATGGTCTAAGCGGTCCAGCTATGTGGACGTTTCTATTCCAAACCATAAAATATGACAGTTATCAAGTAATTCACACTACTAGCATTTCTCACCCATCAGTAGCCGATGATTGAGATAATCAGAAATCAATTAGCATACCTTTTTTTTCAAGCAGTTCCTGTTATCAGCCTCTCCTGTTGATCTAATTTTTTAACCTTTAGAAGACCAAAGAGAACTTGGAATCCGAAAAAGGCACAACCCAAATATGCTACGAAGGAAGGGACCTAGAATAAACAATTTAAACGAGTTATTTAAAAGAAATAGAGGACATGTTTGGAGTGCAGTCTTTCAAGACAATCTCAAATAAACATACCCGGATTGAATTGAGATACAAAATTGTTGCAAGGTTTACTAGAGTTCCAGCAGCAACCGCCTATTGATTAGTCAGAGAAAGTTGAGAAATCAGGAAAACTGTGTAAGGGTCAGAGTCATGCTCTATAGAAAGCAACAGTGAACATATGCATGCAAGTTGAAGCATATCATAGTATGTTGAGTAAATTCTCTAATCCAATACTAATTTTGAAGATCCGTTTTAGTTAACAGATGATAATAAATCCTCCCACTAGTTGATAACTGAAACTTTAAAAGCTCATTAGGGTAATTACGAACTAGAATAGAAAATTCAAGAGAAATTGTATGCATGAGTATATAGGTAGGAACCAGTAACACTAGATTACAGAGAAGGGAAAGAATCCAAGGGTACCCTCGCAAGGATGCTTTACACTCACTGTTCACTGTGAGAAAAAATTCAGTAAAATGACGAGTGATTATAATAATAAATTAGAATAAGGCATGCCAAAGGGAAACAATATGAAATGTGTAGTTCGTACTGGTTTCATTGGAACGAACTTAAAAAACTCTTGATGGTATCGATTTGCATAGTAAATAAATACGCTTCTATGAAGTGAGCATAGTGGTTGAACTTATGTGGCAACACTGTGCTCAAGATTCATTGGACTACTACTCAATGATGAAGGGCACAAGGCGGACCCCAATTAAGAGGGACAGACTAGGTTCTCTACCAAAGGCAAATTCATATGCAACTGAACATGTGAATGCATACAGTATAGTAGAAGCCACAAACTAGCAAGCAACACCAACGCGACCTACAGCGCTGTGTGAATGTGTATCGACAAGATGCAAGTGAACTTCAGTACATTTTGTTCAAGCTAAAATAAGAAATACCGTATAAGCAGATTACCTAAAATAAATGGTTCACAGATATCTAGTCCTTGGCTCATGGGGAAGAGGATTAACTATGATTTATTAGATTATAGCAGTAATAAGACAACAAGTTGGAAAAGGTTTAGGTTCAGCGAACATGAACATTTTATCCCATCATGCTATGTTGCCAACCATTGAGCTGGTTGAAATTAAAAAGTAACCGAACGGTAAGAGATTATGATTTATTGGCAATTAGCATAATAAATTAAGAAAGAACAACTCACACTTCCTATTGTCTTTTGAACAGCTGCAACACGTATGAAAGCCCTCTCAGACTCCAAAGCTCGTACCCGAAGCTTCAAATCACCTTGTTCCTGGGGAGGAAAAAGAGTTCATTATGCGACTTCTTAGAAGAGGAAATGTAATTTAATCCAAAACCATGTAAACTACTAAACAAAGTCGCTGACAAGTACCAATCTTTGGATAATTTCAGCAAGCTTTTCAACTCTATTGGCTTGTCTAAATAAGTTATAAAATGCACGGTTCTGGCGGTCCCATCTTTTCTTGAAGTCCTGCAACAATAACAAGTGAAACTAGTAAACAGGTAATTACCTAGCCATTTTCTAGCAAATCAGTAGCAATTCAACAAAAGCATGCCTTTAAAACAACTTCAACACCAGCTTCCCGAAACCGTAGCAACTCTAGTGCATAACTGTAACATACCACCTACTTCAGGAATTAGAGTTTCAAGGAGACAAACTAAACCACAAATCTAGGAGTCAAAATGTCAAAACTTGAAACAATCGTAGCAGTCAGAAGTTCACTCACGGTTTAGCGATTTCAGTAATGTCAAATCTGGGGTCAAGGCCTTTCCCAATACCATCCAACACTGCAAGGATGACATATGAATTCTGAGTTTACCGTTTCGAAGATAATGCTAGTAATGACATGAACAGATATCCACGGAAGTACCTGAAAAGGCTCTAACAACAAAAGTGAATGTGGCAGGAAATCTGAAGGGCTGATCTGCTGCAATTGCTAATAGATCTTCTCCTGTTAAAAAGGTAAAAAGGAAAAGAATACACCATGAGCTGCAAACTCATTCTATTGTACGAATAGATAACTGTGATCACGACCTACAGTCTGCACCATAATCAGGCTGACAAGTCCAGAGACCTAGCTGACTCAATTTATGAACCTGAAGTTCAATTATAACCCTTGACATGGGAAAACCCTGATTCTGATAAAACACACTTTTCCTCTATAAAAAAACAAACATAAAAAAGGCACAAAAGCTGCCTATATTCATATAGCTGATTCTGGAACACCTAAACAATCCTCAGTTCCTGGAAAAAGCACATGAGACTAATTCCATATCCTTGACATAGATAAACAAAAAAAAAAAAAGTAAACCCATATATTAGACCAAGCCACCAGAAAGAGGAAATTTTTCCATTTGGCAGCTCCGATGGAATGATAAATCTTATGTCAAACATATGTTTAATACGTTTGCTCAGTCAAAAAAATGAACCTAATAGTGAAGCATGTTCCAATGTGTAACAGCTAAAAGTAAAATTACCTATAGCTGCAAGACGCTGCTTCTTTTTCTCAATTCTCTCCTCCTTGCTCAAGGGTTTCTTAAACCCAAGTTCTTGTTTTGCCATTTCTCTCTCTTTCCGTTGTGCAGCTAGACGTTCTTCAAAGCTGAAAACCAAAGTGAAGGCAGTAAATTCTACAAATTTTCCTTCTTTTCTTTGGAGATTGGTGATTTATGGGAAAAAGGAATATAACATTCTCCTCTTCTTCATCCCTACTACTACATAGGATGCCCAAAAGGTCAACATATTTCAAAAATTTAGCAAGATATGTTGAAGAGGGTTTGAAGGGTCATGGGTAAGAATCAGACCTATACGGTTGAATTCTTAGACATCCCTAGCTTAGCTTAAGAAAATCATGTCCGGATGTCAAACAATATACAAGGCTGAAACAATAACCTAAGACTTTATCCACCCAGCGATCTTTTGCTATTATATGTGAAATGCATGTCTCATGTAAATAATCACATCCACAAATGTCGGGGCGCTTCACATTTCTGTTACTTCTGGTTCATTTATAACCAATTCTCATATACAACTGTAGCGCTTGTAACTACTTACATTTAAATCTTTTCAAAATATGTAGTAAATTGGGTAGATGTTTCTTGTATTAGGTTGACTCCTTAAACACGTATATTTATTTTACATCCAAAAAAGAATAGGATAGAATAATCTGTAGTCTCCTTGTATCATTAGTCCTGTAACAGTTAGCTGCTTGATCATTATGTACTTCAACTTTAACCAAAATGAGGACTGCAAGAGAGATACAATTCTGAGATGCACAAGCACCCTCACCAATAAAAGATGCACAAACAGAGTGCTTTACACTATCCCATATTCAAATTGAAAATTTAATTTTTTTAATGAAAAAGAGCCATCATTTTGTGCGATTTTTTCGCAGTCAAGCGACTACTTTATTATGAAAAGAGCCCCAGGAATTATATTAGAATGACAAAGCACCTATTAAGGAAGAACTGTGCTGTTCGTCTGATAGCTGTCATATCTCCAGTAGGCACGAGAACACCCATCTGAATCATTGACTGAATAACCTGCACAAAAAAACCATTGGCAAGAAAAAGGAAGCAGAAATTGAAGCTGCAATGGAATGTGTAGTAATATAAGTGTAACATAATAATCATGCAAATAAGTGCGAGATTCAAAAGAATACCCTATCTGGATCCTTCTCATAGACCCCGTAAAAAGTCTCCAGCAGCCCCTCTCTGATATTGGGACTTATACTGGAAAATGCCAAGCCAGTGTTAGATGACAGACTAGCTAGAACAGGAAAGTTTGCTAAGAAGAACCACATAGTCTAGAAAGAGAACCTTCCCATCATTCCAAAATCATAAAAGATAAGCCTTCCCCCATTAACATCATCCACAGCAATATTTCCTGGATGCTGCAAAGGAAATTTAACTTCTGATTAGTTCTGGAAAAAGATATTAACAATGATTATCTTTTGAAGAGAAAGGCAGGGTTCAAGAAACAAACAGGGTCAGCATGGAAGAAACCATGAGACAAAATCTGTTCCAAGTAAGATTCAACAGCGTAACGGCCCAACCTGAAGAACATAGTTACAACGTCAAATAATGGGCTCACAAATTACATGTCACACGTTGCACTTTGTATTTACCTCTGGCGATCAACACCCAACTGATCTAATGCCTGTATTCTGTTTATTTTGATTCCTGGTACATACTCCATGGTGAGAACCTACCACAAAAGTTAGACATAGCCAAGATATCAGAAAAATATAAGCGTTCAAGAGCCATATTTTAAAATTATGGAGAAGTTAAACCTGTGGTGTAGTGTATTCCCAGTAAATTCTTGGGACTTTCACGTAATCCATCTTCATGAAATTATTAGCAAATAACTCTGCATTTTCTGCTTCCTTCATGTAGTCAATCTCCTGAAAAAATCACAGCATTACTAACATCATAAAACATTGACTGGCAAAGCTGTAAACTGTCCAGAAGTAACCTTCACAAACTTCAAAAATAATCAGACAATCTGAATGGATTGTAACTTTGTATGACAAAGGTAAGCCCTGGCGCTAGCAGAAGAAGAGATTGAACACTGCCCCAAATAATGGATCCTCAATTGTCGCAAATTAACATTTGCCTCTAACATGTTCTGATGATCTTACAAGTACTTATCAACCCCGTGGTGCCTATACCACAAACAATCCTACCTGAATGCCTAACAGCTCAGCCTTTGTCTCATTTATATCCTGTCCCCAAACAACCTGCCAAAATATCCTCAACCTACAAAGGATAAAAATACGTCTGAAATGAAACCAGATGCTTCAATCCATCTGTGATTTCTAAATCTACTAGTTTATGACTCTGCACTTTACCATGTTATCTTTCAGTTGGTGATAACCAGCAAAATTGCACTGACAACGTTCATTAAGATTCATAAAGTAAACAAACTTCACCTCTTAACTTTGGATAGATGACACCAATCATCATACTGTATCCCAAGGTTCTTTTGTGGATGATTATTGGCTAGTATAGGATGCAGAGACGGGTCAACCATCAGACCATATCCTGAAGCCAATTCCTACGAACAGTTCAATCAAAGAACAACACTCCCAAGTCTTCCACAGGACTTAATGGATCAATTGCAGCTTCCTTCAGCCTAAACCCCAGTGAGATGCTCTACTTATTGCCCTTTCTGCTTCTTTGCCAGGCTACTATTAAACAATAAATATATGTCTGATATTCGTGCTATTTATGTTCTAGATTTCTTACACCCTTACACATCTAAAGATTACATTGAATATCATGTCCATACCTTGCGGGAGACAAAAAATCATTACTTAAGAGCCTAAACTCCTTCAATGGAAAAGGTGAGCACCTCTGGTGATGACTATTGATATAATGATACATAACTTGTTTGAATCAGTTAGGTTTGACTTGTACAAGCCTTGCGACAAAAGTGTCACGGGTATGCATGTTACCTGATATAAGACGGCTGCACACTCATCATAAATAGCAACCCAGTCCCTCTTTGCACCATCTGACTTAGGGTCAAGCTTTTGAAGATATTCTGCTATCACCTGCAACAAACGAGTCAACAAAAAAATGGAGTTCTTCAAATTCTGAATCTTGATAGCAACCACAATTCTCTGCATAGGAACAGCAACACGAATCCATCAAGGAAATAAGTGAGGTAAACTTAACTAATCAAAGATCCACCTCAGCAAGTGGTCGCCATTAACTAGAAAACACATAGTGGTGAAATTAAACTAACTTCCAACTACCAGAGAAATCAGAAAGTATCTGCAAGTTCTCTTCCTGAATATTTCTTCTTCCTCTTGCATCAGAATATAGGCAAATAAACATCCCAATAAAGAATGTCAGGAATGTGCACAAGTTGAAAACAAGCTCTACTGTGAAGTTCAAAACCTAATAGAGGGCACATGCATTTAACATCTTATGTATTAATCTAGAAACTCAGCATTGAGAGAGCACTGGAGAAGAAATTTTAGTAGATTTCCAAACTGACCCTCAGATTTTTTAAATCAATATCGAATAGGTCTTTGAGACCCGGCCTCTGTACTTTAACTACAACTTCCTCCCCCTTCAACTTCGCACGGTGAACCTGACCTGGACAAAAGAGGAAGGTAGGCGGAATTAATTTTTTTCATCAATAAACACAGTTAACAGCACCCAAAACAAGAGCCCATTATAGTTTCTGGATGCAATCAAATTTACCAAGACTAGCAGCTGCTATTGGCTCATAATCAAACCGATCAAATATATCATTTACAGGGGCACCTAGTTCTTCCTCAACTATTGAAATAGCAGTTTCTGAGGGGAATGGAGGAACTTGATCCTGTGTAAAACCGGATGAAACAATTAGTACAGTGTAAAATCTCAAAGATAAGATTTTATCAGTTGAATATGACAACCAAGATAACAAAGGTGGATTTTCTATATCAATATGCAAATAAATGGTACCTAAAGAGCAGACATGAAAAGGAACCCAAAATGAAATAAAAAAACTAGGCAGGAAAGGTAACAACACAAATTCAATGGCATCGTTAACTTGTATTCTTAATTGTAATATGTTTATAATATCCATTGCAATTTAGAAGGGAGGAGAGAGAGAGAGAGAGAGAGAGAGAAATTGATCGCTAACAGCTTCTCCTGGAGTTTCTGGATGTACCAAAACACAAGCTTATTGAATTTGTTTTCTTATTTCTTCAGTCCCTATGATTCAAGTCCTCAATCCGAAATTTCCAATCACTAACACGGTAGGACTTAAACTACCAACATCCAGATGGGTCTTAAATTCGTACTTAAATGCTGTGACATTTGCATAAAATAGATATCATTGAAAGAAAATCAATAATGAAAATAACAAAGAAACAGACGAGAATGAGATCAGTGCTCTTCTGCTTATTAGACAGACATGTTTAAGTATAAAGCATCCTGACCACAAATAAAACCACAGGTTCTGTCAAGTGAACATATGCACAACTTCCACAAGAACCGAGGAGGACGAAAGTTGTACAATTTGAATCAAGAAAATCTACACAAATGCTAATTAAAACTAAACAAGGAGAGCCTTCAAATAAAATTGGTCAACTGAGAAGCAGCATTTCGGATATAGTGCTTTAAGAAACTAGAAAAGCCAGACAGGAGTACACTGTCAGTACTAAATATCAAATGACAGAAAAAATTTACTACACAACTAAAAAAATCCACTTGATAACAAAGAATGATTATTGAACAATTTATGCTTCTCAGTACAGAACTTCTGGCTAGGCTAGTTCTTGAAAAATAAAAATTGAAGGTAACAGCAGTTCAAGTTAATTTAAACTGCAAATAATTCAAATTTACTGTCTCTAATATGAGATTTCAGACCTGAAGTTCCGACAATTGATCAACATATTCCTGAGCAAGAATATCCACCCTCGTGGAGAACTGCTGGCCAATTTTTATGAATGTAGGACCTAATCTCAAAATGCTTTCTTTTAGCCATTTAGCAAGGGCTTTCCGCCTTTGAACCTTCTTCGATTCAGTTATTCCACCTGCATATAAACCTCCATCAATTTACATGCTGAGAAGAACTACTTTGAAAAAGTTGACAGCATTGGTAATCAAACTCTCAGCCAGTAGGACAGGGAAAGCATCGCATGGAGACATGAAAATCGGATGAATTGCAGAGTTCACCGAGTAAATAGCCAACGAGATAGATGGTACAGAAAAGAATGAACAAAACAAAGCGTCTAGGTAAAGCATCAGTACGAACTAACAGGAAGGTGTTAGATGACATATAAAAGAATGGACAAAACTTCTACAAACGCACAAGTACAAGCCAATAGGCACTCATAACATGGTACAGAAAATCAATGAAAACCAATCTGACCTACTGAGTCATAAGAAACTAAGACATCTGATTCTATGGAATAGCAATGTTCAACAAATTAAGAAACATTAGGCCAAGGTTAGATCTCTTTCTAAAGAATATAGATTTGTCTTAATTCTTTTTATCGGCTGTACTTCACACTATCCAAGAAACAAAACAAAGTTATATTTCTTATTGTTTGTATTATCTTTGAGTTCCATTACGCAAAAGAGAATTCTTACAGAAACCCCTTCTGTCAAAACAACAGACCTCGATATGAGAACTTCTGATTGTTCCACCAAACCCTGAAGATAAATGTGAAAACAAACCCCCATATTTCCAAAGTCCTTTGAATTGTTGAATAGGTTTTGAATCTACTCCAACGGCCACCAGGAGCTACAGACACCTATTAATAATCCAATATTATTCAAGAAAGGCAGCTCAAAGGCAATCATGGATACACAAATATAATAACATGCCTACAAAATCAGATGCACTCTAAGTCACAGACAAGGTTTCACTAGTAAGCTTTAGATCAGCATACATCAGGAGGAATGATGCTTGCTTGAAAGCAGCCAAAAGCATTTAGAAAAAAGATTAGTCCAAATGCTAGGTACTTTTCTCACTTGAACACTTGCCATTGATACCGCGTCTTAATTCATGCTTTCTTGTTCTTATCTCAAAATTGTATAGTCAGGGTTGATACGAGAGAAGAGTGTAAAAAGACAAATACAGCTCAATTGCGTCAACTATCAAACTTGTAGTGCTCTGTATCATCGATTTTAGTTGAAACCGAATCATTGTAGATATTTTCTTTGCACAATGAGATATATCACAAAAGTCTTTGCCACATTCGACAAAAATGTTATGATCTTAAGACGAATTCTATCCTCTATAAATAGCATGTCGTTTAGATACTTATTTGTTGGCCATCCATGAAACCATGGTGTAATATTGGTTGCAGTTGTGGTAAGTATATCACACCAAATTTGGTATCATCATTCATGTCATTCTATGCCACTAAATTCGACCAATGGATGGTAAAGTACAACAAGACTGCTTGTTAAGCTGCCAATACTTATAAATATAAGCAGTCGCACATGGACTGGAATTAACCGGTTCATATAAAAGCTGCCAGAGTTTTCTCTTATGCTTTTCCAGTTACATATATTTTTATTTATTCATTTTCATTATGTTTCTAAGAGCATTCACACCAGTACATCTATAAGAAGTTCTCTCATTTGAGAAATGATCTAGATCATCGTATAAATTTTTCTCAATTTATAGAAAACTTAGGAGAAATGCTAAAGTTAATTTCTTAGCGGAAAAAGAATCTACCAATCAAAATTTCTTTAGTAAAATATTAATTTTTCCCCTACCAAAATAATAAAACACTTGTTATCACTAGGGAATATGTGCGTGCGTGTGTGTGTGTGTGTGTATGTGTGTGTGCATTTTATTTTTTAATGTATAAATATATGTAATAGTGATTTTGGTAATATAATTGACTTTGTAAAAAGTGAAATTGGGAAATTAAATGAGAAAAGGCAATATATGCTCTAAAACATTAACTGAAAAACACCCCCGAATTAAACCCCAAAACTAGAAAACAAAATTAAAAATAAAATTCCAAAAACAATACCTCAACTTTCCCATGTCCACTCCGCTTAAACCAAGCCTCCTCTTGCCCAATCTCCTCCACACTCTTTTTCTCCCTCCTCCCCTCTCTCTCCTCCATAACCGGCTCCGCTGTCCTCACCGGAGCCCCATTCCCGTTGACGTACTTCACTAAACTCCCATTAATAGCCCCGCTCTCACTCTCAGCCGTCCGATCATACCGCAGGGCGCTCCCATTACCGTTCAGATCAACCACTATCTCCTCTCTCTGTGCAACTTTGGTCCGAAAGGTTCTTCGGTTAGAGAGAGAGATGAAGAAGCTGCGGTTGGAGAATGAGCGGAGGAATGGGGAAGAGGAGAGCGGGTGGAGAGATGTAGAAGCTGCCGCCATTTTCGAGTTCAGTCTCTCTCTGGAGAGATTGGGAGAGATACAGAGAGAGAGAGAGAGATGAGCAGGGGAGAAGTAGAGAGGACTGGGGAGACTGTTCAAACTGAGGGGTGGTGAGAGGGATGCCACGTGGC
>MKEJ01089996.1:0-10198 GCA_001753735.1 Embelia ribes
AATGCCATGAATACACACACACACACATACACACACATATGCAAAAAGTAGAAATAACTACTACTATGCCTTGACCAATTATGCTACGAATATTTATTCTCATAAATGTGCTATGAATCCTAGCATATTAAACATACTACTTATTTCCATGAAAGTATGTCTTATACGAAAGACTATACAACCTAATAAAATCTACGGCATGCCAAACATGTATACATACAATGAAGATTCTAAATTTTATTAAGGCTTTGAATCTGCCTATAACACGAATGCCTCCAAAAGGGTTATCAGAACGCTTTTTCTGTGAATCCCAAAATGCCTCGTCTAAACTTCTCAAAACACATCTTCTTATGCCACCAAAAAAATCAAGCTCTACTACTCAAATGGCCATGCTCCTATGCACAAAAGCGGTCTATAAAGCATAATGAAAATATTTTCTACTTTTATTTCGAAAAACTTGATTGGCATAAAAATGAGGAAGCGTAACTGAGAAAAAAAAAATTGCACCAATGCATAGCCATTGCGATGGTGAGTAGAAAGTATTCATACCTCGAAGCCTAACGATGAATAAAATGAGATGAAATCGCTCCCGAAACCTCTAAAGTATCGACTCTCAAAATGAGCTAACTACGAATCTCAGATCGTATCAAACCTACACAAAGAATTGATCCATGAGACGTAAAGAATATGTTTTTCAACTTTATTTCAACGAAATAATTCAGCACGAATATCAAGGCAAAACCAATAAGAAAATGAGAAAGAGAGACTTATGTCAAAATGATCATTTCGTAATGTAGACTCCAAAAATGTAATTATTTTCTACGAATGACAGCCCGAGCTAGATGAAACATAAAAGAGAAGGTTGAAGTTTCATTTTTTTTCTCTATCTCTCCATCCGATATATCTATGTATACATGATATGAGAAAAAGTGTTTGTTAATACTTTAACAAGTCTGATTTTGCCCAATTGGATCGATAGTACTGTAGTTAGATCTATCGGTTTTGGTTTTTGAATCGATCCAACTACAGTTGGATCGATCGGAACCATTGGAATCCAAAATCCACCCGAGCCCCCATTTTGGGCAAAAACTTTCAAAAACACTAGCAATCATTCTTAGATATATTTAAGAGTGTTTTTCAACTTACGAAATAGCATTTGAATGTGTAAAACTCCTCATATACTTCATAATGTAACTTCGGACAAAGCTCGATGCCACCACTGCATTTCACATATTTCCAGAGACAAACTCCACTATACATCATAAATAATATATTATATCTCATATAATTATATTATTTATTAATGTGAAAAAATTTTCCAAAATTTTATCGGACGTTACAGAATCCGAGCCGTCTCTAAATGTTACTTGATCAACTGAATGTTCCGGGTTGTCTCCTGAACTAACTCTGAACCCATTAATGCCCTATCGCCAACCTCCACCCAACAGACTGGAGATCTGCATGATCTCCCATACAATGCTTCGAACAGTGCCATTCAGATACTCTCATGAAAGCTATTATTGTAGGCAAACTCGATTAAACCTACATGGTATTCCTAACTCCCACTAAAATCTAACACGCATGCTTATAACATATCTTCCAATGTCTGTATTGTAGCTTTGACTAGCCAACCATTTGTGGGTGAAAAGCCATATTCAAAGATAATTTGGTCTCCAAATCTTCTTGAAGTCCCAACCAATAACTCAAAATGAATCACAAGTCACAGTCAGATACAATTGAAAAAGGAACTTCGTGTAACCAAACAATCTCGTCGATATACCTCCGACACAGTTTCTCAACTGAGTTAGTTATATGAATTGGTAGAAAATGAGCATTCTTCTTCATTCGGTCTGCAATCACCCATATAACATCATTCCATTTTCGTAACTTCGGTGACCCAACTACGAAGTCCATCGTGATTCACTCCCATTTCCATTCGGGAATTGACAATGGTCTAAGCAATCTCCTTGGTCATTTGTATTCAGCCTTCACTTGCTGACATGTCAAGCAATGAGATACGAATTCAACAACGTTCTTCTTTATTCCGGGCCACCAAAAATATTGAGCCACATCATGGAATATTTTGTTACCCCCCGGATGAACTGCCATTTGCAAATAATGAGATTCCCGCAAAACCTCATCTTGAATAGATTCTGGAACAAATAATTGACCCTGGAATTGAACCCCCTATCTTCCGCTAATGTCCAACGACCAAGTCCCTGTTCTCTTAGAATGCGAACACAATATGTATCAAATCCGTCATCGAGATGTTATGCATCTATTACTTGAGTAATTAAAGTTGGGGTGACTTTGATCGTAAACAATGTAGGTCCTACCCCTTCTTTCTCGTCATAGTCTAAGCCAATCTCATTCAACAACTAGATCATCTCTTACTCACCCACCTCTAGAAATGTAAGAGAATACTGAGTCTTGTAACTTAATGCATCTGCAACAATATTCCCATTTCCCGGGTAATACTTTGAATCAAAGTTGTATTGATCTAGGTATTCCATCCAACGTCTCTAACACAGATTAAAGTCGCACTGCGTAAATACATACTTCAATGATTTGTTGTCCAAAAATACTTCAAATTTCTCGCCATAGAGATAATGCTGCCACACCTTCAATGCAATGACAACCGTTCTAAGTTCGAGATCATGAGTCGAATAATTCTTCTCATGAACCTTAAGCTGCCTCGAAGCATAAGCTATGATCTTGCCTTGTTGCATCAGAATATAACCTAACCTTTCTTTTGATGCCTCTCAATACACCAAATAGCCCAACCCTCGCTTCGGAATAATAAGAATAGATGCTGAAGTTAACAATGCCTTCAAAGCAAGAAAAGACTCCTTGCACTTTACATCCCACTCAAACGTCACCGATTTATGAGTAAGTTTTTTCATTGGGGCCGCCAAACGAGAAATGTCCTTAACGAAGTGAGAGTAATACCCGGCCAAGTCCAAGAAATTATGAATCTCGAACACCGTCTTAGGTCGCTCCCAATTGGTCATGGCCTCAATCTTCGATGGATCAACATCAATCCCATTTTCTGAAATAACATGGCCAAGGAAACGTACTTCATGTGCCAAAACTCGTACTTAGAAAACTTCGCATAGAGTTTATACTCCTAAAGTATAGAAAGAACCACTCGGAGATGTTTTCGATGTGCCTCCTTGGTAGGCGAATAAATGAAAATATTATCAATGAAAACAATAATGAAGTGATCAAGATACGATTGAAAAATGCAGTTCATCAAATCTATAAAAGCCGCATGAGGATTAGTAAAACCGAATAGCATCATGAGAAACTCATAATGCCCATAATGAGTTTGGAATGTCGTTTTCTCGATATCCTCCTTACGTATACATAACTGATGATAACCTGAACGAAGATCGATCTTGGTGAATAGATCATCAATATGCGGCAGAGGATACTTGTTCTTGATCGTCATGCAATTCAAGTTGCGATAATCGATACACATCTGCATTGATGCATCCTTCTTCAGAACAACCAATGTCGGTGCTCCCCATGGTGACAAATGCGGGCAAATAAACCCCTTCCGCTTCAAGTCAATAATCTACTCCCGAAGCTCCTCCAACTCTGCAAGAGCTAAACTATAAGGTGCGACAGAAATAGGACGAGTCCCTGACATTAAGTCAATAGCAAACTCAACCCCGCGCTCAGGAAGTAGCCCATTAAGATCATCAAGAAAAATACATCCAAGAATTTAGAAACAATTAATACTGATTTGGCCCTAACATTTCTCATCTACAACAGATAAGTTAGCCATCTTCACTAAAAGACTAAACAAAGAATGACGAGAATAAGGAAACATATAATCGCTTTTTCCCTAAAAAACAACACCAATTCCCTCAGAAGTCCTCATTTCAACTCTATACTTCTCAGAGTCAATCGTAGCATGAATATTTGTCAGCCAGTCTATCCCTAAAACGACATCAAATCCAAGCATGCCAAAAATAACAAAATCATCGAAAATATGATCATAAAGGATAATTTTACACCCGCGACATATATGATCGATATGATTTGTATTATCTCCCAGCGTATCAACAAACATAGGAGAATCTACAAACTCCGTAGATAAACCCAACATCAATTCAAAATGTAATGAAATAAATGAACATGATGCAGCGGTGTCGAATAAATATGTACCCACGTAGATAGAAAAGGGACAATACCTTGAACAACAGTTGGATTAACACTCTCTAGAGCTTGATGCATCTGTGGAATAGCATAGGCATGGGCCTGTGAAGATTTACCTTTCTGAAAACTGCCTTATCCACCACTACTTTGGTAACCTCCATGAGCCACACTACCATTCTATCATGATGAAGACGAAGAAGGCTCAGCTTGTGGTGCCCTCGAAACCACACCAGATGAAGAAGGCTACTGTCGCCCACCACCAGGTGCAGCAGGAATAGCAAAACCCTCAGGATAACGGCTCTGCGCATGGCCCTTCTGGCCACACCAACTACAAGACGCAAAAGGACAATCTGCCTAGAAGTGATCCTCGGCTCCACACTTGTGACAAACTATTGGAAAAGGATAATCATAAGACATATGGCCTTGATGGCCACAATATTAACACCTTGAATCCTGCTTAAAAGAACTAGAAGATGAGAAAGCAGACTACGAATGTCCGTGGGAAGAAGAAAAATCACCCCGTTATCGTTTCTTACCATTTCCTCTGCCCAAATTAGAACCACGTCCACCACCACCTCCACCAAAACAACAAGCACAAAAACCAAATCCCGCATCTGGACTATACACTGACTAAGACTGAGTAGGTTGACCCATATGCCGAGTAAATTGAGAAGCAGAACGAGAAGCCTTCGATTGCTACTTGCTCACCAAGTTGTGTTCCACTTCCATTGCCATATCAATATACTCCTTGAACATCTTAGGACGTCCCGCCAGCACATGAGTTTGAATGGATGGACGCAAACTACTCAGAAATTGACAACATCTCAACGTCTCCAACGATCCATATTCAGGTGCGTAACGAGATAAATTCGAAAACAACATCTGATAGTCCTGCAACGAAGAACCTATTTGGACAAGATTCATGAACTCTTATCTCTTCCTCTCACAATGCATCTCGGGAAAAGATTCCTCCAAGATTAGCTAACAAAAGGTAGTCCAAGTAATACCGCCCAATCCACTTACTTCTTCCTTGCTCCACCACGATTGAGTTGCTTTGTCCCGTATATACAATAGCGCAACCGCCATCCAAAACTCATTCTGGACCAACTGAAGAGTCTTAAAGATCCTTTCCACATCCGTAATCCAATCCTCGGCAAGTATAGCCTCCCCATCACCCGAGAACACTGGCGGATCCATAGCACGGAACTGCTTCTGTGCCAAAAATGCCCTAGATTTGACCACCTCTCCACCTTCCATCGAACCCCTAGCAACACGGTTCAAGGACACTTCTAATGCCTGTAACAAACTCAATAATTCCCCCGCATCCCCAATGTCCTGCCTCAGAATTGCCCTTGAATTAACCTAGGGTTGAGGCAAGGAAACCTCTTCTTCTGAATTCACCAAGCTCTCATTGATAATAGTCATATCCTGCAATCTGGGAATGTACTCCGCTTCCCAAATCTCTGCTTACTGTAACTCAGTATCCTTTACATGAGTACGCTTCGACTGAACTTCCTCTACAAACTCCTCCGCCAAACGAGCCCCCATTCGACCACCCCTACTACGAGTAGTCGCTCTCCAACCTCCACCTCAACTTCTGCCTCTTCATGCCATAGATAATATTCACATATCAACAACAACAAATGAAGAAAAACGTCAAGCAAGGAAGAAAAAAGATGCATGATAGTATTCAAAATCTATGCAACTATCACACATTATCCATGCTAATGCATGCTAGACTAAGCAAGAAATAATATATGCCTACGATGCATAATATACTCTCTACCCCCTGCTACGACACATACAAGCCACCAAGGTTTATGCAACCTGGTGGGCTCTTATATCAACTTGTCATGCCCCAGAATCTGGAGACCCTGGGGACGTGAGATAAAACAAAAGAAAAGATAAAATGGAATAATAGAACTAATAGAATAATAAATAAAACAACAACATCTAGACCATTCTCGCCACATCTAATTGCCACTACAGGTTAATATTATGCAATAACTACAACATTCGCATCAATACATTATAATAAACTTTGCATACAGTTTATAATAACAACGCTAATAAATTGAAATAAAGATGGTCAATGCCAATAAATATATACAATATTGATACATAGTAAATTGCCAGTTTACGATATAATACTTTAGGTTAAATTTCTGCAAAAATAAATTAGATAGAAGTGATACATATGTTCTTCACCTCACATATAAGGGTAAGAACATATCTATGCCTTTACCAACACTACAACAATCATGTTACATCAACTATACTATCAGAGTGCACCAAAATACAAACTGATACTTAATAATAAGAGTTTGTACTTCTACTACAAAAATATGTACAATAGTACTGTAAGTATCTACTGATACTCCGCGTCCGCCTATGCGCCTACAAAATAATGCATAGAAGAAGAAAAAAAAATAAAATGTATACGGTTAGCCAATTAACTCTACGATAAAAAAGAGACTACGCTATACGATGACATGAATAGACATGCAATAACATATATATACAATGCTATCATGAACATGAATGTAATAATGCTCATAAATATAAAGCACACCCACGCTACAACACATACTATGCCAACACTATAACACATACTACGCCAACGCTATAAAATTAGGATGAATATCGCTACGCTTTTAAATTGCTATGATCACCACCCGCTTGTGACGCGACCAAGTCTTCATTGACCACCACCTGTTGGTGACACGATCAATAAAATAATCTCAGATTTGGTTTTCCTACTTTCACGGTAAGATTATATGACCTCAATACTAAAATTCACACATTTCAAGTTCAATACTATACTGTCTAGAAAAGAAAGTAAAAAGACTCGAAACCCACACATGCTTTATAATAAAAATGATTCTTTTAAATTAACACATTTCAAAACAACGCCTTTCTTTATAAAACAATGCTTTTCATAATCATGAATGTAAATACTAAGAAATGTCATGATATGAACTACACATTAACATAAATATAAGCCATATTAAACATGTTAATAAGCTACACATAAAACATGTTATGTAGGCTAAAAACATGCTAATAAATGCCATACAACTACCAATCATCTAAGCATATAAGACGTATCCATCATGTCACATATAGTTGAAGTTACCAAATTTATATTAGAGTTATTTGACGACTGTACCAAAAAGTCGCTTAGAATTTATCCCGAGACTCCACGAGCAAAAATTCCCAAATTGTCTCTTTTTGACCCCTCGGGTTGATCTAGCTACACAACTTGGATAACACGCACCTATACAAGAAAATGATGTACTCAAGATAAAGAATAAAAAAAATTAATTTATTTTCACGAACCCGAAGGTATGCAAAATGAGGAATTTCAAATGAGAAATCGAGAAGACAAGACTTACATCAAAAGAGAGGTCTAGGAATAAGGAATCTAAATATCTACTTTATTTTGATAAATGACCCCTGATGCTAGATGAAATCACCACCCGAATCCCAAAAATTCACATTTTCTTTCTGTCTTTTTCTCTACACTTTCTCATACATTTTAGCATATAAAATATATCCAGAATTAAGAAGACAAGTGGCTTCCTACCATGTAAAGGGCAGGAAAAATAAATGGGATAAAATGGTAAAGTGTTAGACTTGATAATGTTGACTAAAGTCAACTAAAAAAAAGGCAACTAAAACTCTCAAAAAATACTAATTAAAATGCTGCACTATTTATTTATTTTTACTTATTCTTACAACACATTTCAACACTAACTACGTATATGCAAAACAACGCTTAGATGCATATATATCATAACACTTAGAATGCATAAGCCAACACGTAGTACATATATGTTATACTACACATTAATGCATAAATGTAAGTCTCCGAAATTCACATATATATGAACATACTTGCTACATATATATTGCTACACAACATTGCATACTACACCATGCCATGCCATGCCGTGTCAAAGGCATACCACATCATACTAACATGAAATGCAATACATAATCATATTAGTAAAATAAAAAAAAATTAATTAAGAATTTTCGGGACATTACAATGTATGCATGTTTGTTCATCTACATACTCATCATTTAATGATAACAATTTATTAATTTCAAATAACTTTTTTTTAATTGCTTTTTCACATTTATATTTGTAACAATTGTTGGGTTATCAAGTAAAAAATGGGGGGAAATTAATTTTAGCTATTTTCCCCGTCTAACTTATTTTATCTTCTACGAAAAATCGAACTTATTTTCAATGACATTAATAAAAGAATGTCAATGCATTAATTACTATTTTTTTTTATTTACAAATTTACCTTTTATCATATATGGAATATGAACTTTTAAGATTACAAAACACATAAAAAGTGAAGACCTTAATTTACTATTAATTGATTGGATTAATTGGATTGATATAGGTTTAGTGAAGATTATGGAGTAACTACACATATATAAGTTAGAATTTAGTTAAATGCATATGGGTCTTTGTACCATTTTTTGATTGTTACTTGTCATGTGTCAACCACTTATTCACTTCCACTATTGATTGGAGCAATCGCCTAAATTTTTAGCGACATTTGTTACTAAATTTTCGATATAAATCAATATGTTGATGATATTTTAGACGATGGCTTGAAAACCACATCATGCCTAGTAGCAAATAAAAAGAAAATGAAAACATAATTGAAGCATGTGGGAACATAATCAAGTGAAGATCAAGTTTCAATATGGTCAAATTGAGTCAATAGTGGTAGGTTCTTGATGATGGTGTTAATATACATGTATATATAAGAGTTTTAGTATAAAATTAATGACATGCTAAGTCTATTCCCACGAATTCCATAGCGCTTGCAAATGTTCACTGCAATCCATATACGAGTGGCACTATTATTCACTAAAGGGACAGACAATACCTTAGAATTTGTGTTTGTATTTGTACTCTACACAAATGTTTTATTATTGGGAAATGATTTATTTTGATATTATAGGTAGAAAATTTCCATATACATCCACTTATAACATGTAGGAAAGAGACAACTTATACATTTGAGATAAATTATTTATCCATAGCAAATAATGTTAGTCATTTTTTTAGTTGTTCAAATAACAAATAGATATATGTAAAAAAAAAAATTTCATATTATGTGCATTGTAATCCGTGAATTAATATTGAAACTCTAACTCATAGTTATGAACTCAAACATTTCCTTCGCCATGCCCTCTTTTTAAAAAGAGTCATTTTATAGATTTTTTATTGTTTCATATCATCGTCTTAAAAGATTAATAATTAATTTATTATTCTTTATCCAATTTTACCCATGTTATATTTCTACTAAATTTCCAAACACTAAACGCAAATCAAATATTTAATGAAGAATATCTGAGTAAAATGTTATTTTTCAAAACTATTTTAAAGAAAAAAAATTAAAACCAAACATGTTTTTCTCAACTAGTAAAAACTTTTAGTACCAAGTTTCAAAAGCTGAAAACTAAACAACTAATTACCAAGCGTTCTAGATTTGCAGCTAAAATATATAAAATAAATAGGAAAATAAAAGTTTAATATTTTTTTTAATTAATTTTACTGTTATGAGTTGCAATAAAAAAAACGTACCTACTATGTAAAGAATATAACTAAAAGTGTCACGCCCCGAATTCCCATAAACCCTGGGACGTGAGCTGAAAGAAGAGAAAATATAATAGTAACTACCATACCCCATAGCCAAATCAAACCATGACTCAATATCCTATCATAATACATATAAGTGCCATGCGAATCACTGATATAAAATCTCAACATCATAATAATATAATAATGCATGGTACCAGTAACAACACCCTGGTGCGAATGAAACAACAACTCGAGCTGTATGCTTATACAATAAAATAACATGTACACAACTCCAGCTATCACCAACTCGAGTCCAACTCCATGCTAACACTGAGCCATCACCCAGCTAAGCCTGAAAGGGGGGTGTATGGGTCAGATTCAAAACAAGACGATAAAAAGGAATCTGAAAAGTATAAACCACAT
>MKEJ01090010.1:0-14544 GCA_001753735.1 Embelia ribes
AATTTTATTTTGACCAAAGTTGACATAATATTACAATTCCTACAATACAACACTAAAATCTGCTAAATTTTAAGTGTTGTCTTACGCCAATTTTCTCAAATTTTCTTCTAGGGCGCTGCCCTGGAAACCCCGCAAGGGGTGGCTCCTCCTTGACCCCTGCAACCTTTCTAGGAAGGTTGAACCCCGTGGTCTTAGTGGCAAACACCAACTCCAATGATTTGCTTAAGGTAAAAAAAAATATATAACAAAAATAAATAAATAAATAAAATAAAATAAAAATAAAATAAAATAAAAATTTACCCACAATTTCTGAGATGTTACACTGACCATTCTCCTTTCCTTGTAGTCCAGTTTATTTTTTTTGTATTGTTGTGGATTGCTATACTTGTGCATAGAACCGTCCTATAATGGCGGTCTAGATGCGCCGAGATTCGTTATGGTGTTGTTTCATTTCGATTAATTTTCTTATTTTTGTAACTATGGGCTATTATGGCCCTATTTTACTTATGCTATCATTAGTTATAGCTCACGTTCTCCGGGGTTTTTGACTTTGGGGCGTGACAATACAATCTATCTTTAAGATATTAAAATTGTAGAATAACGTGTACTACTAAAAGGATATTTTGATAATTTTATATTATTTATGGTGTTTTAACTTACTTTCATATATTTTCAAAGTTTTTGAAGGCAAAGCGTAATGAACATATAAACCTCAAGGGAGATAGTGTAAGTTCCGAAAACATAGAGGTATTATGAAAATTGTTGAAAATCAGGAGGCAAAGTGTAATCTTCGCAAAATCCTGCAATAGGTGCCACGTGTAATATAGTAAACGGTTAATAAGGGCCCACAAAATAAGTAGATAAATTCGTACAAAATCATGGCCCTACGCTTCGATCCAATTGTATCTACCTTTCTCGTCTCTTCCATGTCTCTCCCTCTCTCTGTGGAGAGTATCAACCGCGAAACCCAATTTTTAGTTTACTTCGTTGCCGCCATCAGAAAAAGGGGGAACACGAAACCCTATTTTTCAAAAAATTAGATCTCAACCGAGGAATCTCTGATCTTTATATTTTTATACAAAAGTGTGTTATACTAGCGGTTATTGATCATATATATGTTGGATCTATAGCGGATTTGATTCTGTACAGTCTCTCGCGCCTCAATTACTGTGGTGGGTTTGAAAAGGTAATTCGAATAAAATTGGGCCTGTTTGGCATTAATTTGTATCGATTAGGGTTTGTTCTTGAAGTGCAATTGAGGGCTCGTGTTCTTTTTCTGTAATTCGAATAAAATTTGGCCTATTTTATATTAATTGAATGGATTCAAGAATAATTGAGGGTTCGTGTTCTATTTCTGTAATTCAAATAAAACTTGGCCCACTTTACATTAAACTTGAATTGATTTGGGTTCTATTATTGAAGAATAATTGAAATTTGTATGCAAGTTTGAAATTTCAATCAAATTCGTTCTGGGATTAGGGTTATGTTTCATATATGGATACTGTTTGTGGACAAATCTTGAAAGGGCTTAATCTCCTTTATAGATATTGTTGATTGAATAAGTGGATGGGGAAAGAGGAAATATGTTTGGATGCGTTGGATGGAGGTGGAGAGAGAAATGATTTGAAGCGCGGTCATGCATGTATTGAGGATGAAAATAAGCTCGAGCCTTGCTCCAAGAAACAGGTGAAGGAAGCTATTAATGATACTACTGAATTGGAGTCTTCTGCTAATAAGGAGGTTAAGGAAGCACTGAACGATGACATAAGCTCGGAAGTTTCGAACCCGAACCTGTCGCCTAGAGATAATGAGTGTAGCTTGCAAGTTATTAGCAGTCAGAAGCCTGAGTTAGGGACTAATAAGCAAGCGGGTTCTGATGAGGAGAGCTTAAGTGAAGAAGAATTAAGTAAAAATGATAAACCGAATACAGGCCCTACATCTAGTTTTGTACTCGAGATACCCAAACATATTAGCTCCTGTGGTATTAGAAAAATCACATTTAAGTTTAGTAAGTCCAAGGAGGACTATGAGAACAAGTCATCTGTAACAGCTGTGCGGTCTGTGAGTGATGGAGCTTTGGATAGTTTTCACAATGTATCAGATGCTAAGAGTGTAGAAAGTGAGATACATAGGGATGTGGTTGAAAAGGGTTACGAGAATTTTTCATATCAGCATTATACGGAGACAGAGAAGTCAAAGAAGTTGCATCGTGAGAGCTACCCCAGCAATGTTAAGAAGCTTTTATCGAGTGGGATTTTAGAAGGGGCTCATGTAAAGTACATTACTACTTCAAAGGTATGTTGTTTACCTTGTATGTTGTCTTTTGATTTTTCAAAATACAGAAGGATTTTTATTGTCCATTGAATTATTGCAGCGGGAGCTTCCTGGAATTGTAAGAGACTGGGGCTATACTTGTGGCTGCTCATCTTGTAATTTCTCCAGGGTAAATTGTTTGTGGTATATTCAAATTGTATTTGTTTCACTTCCTTTGGATTAACCGATTGTATGAACAGGTACTAAGTGCGTATGAGTTTGAGATGCATGCTGGTGGCAGCACAAAGCACCCAAATAACCACATTTTTTTGGAGAACGGGAAACCAATTTACGCAATAATCCACGAACTCAAGACTGCACCTCTTAGTATGGTGGATGAAGTGATAAGAAGTGTTGCAGGATCAGCTGTTAATGAGGAGATGTTCCAAGCTTGGAGAGGTGATTCTGATGCAAAATTTATTCCTTTTTATTACCTTGTTCACTTAGATGTGAACTGTCGGGCCATTCTTTTTCTGTGCATCAATGCTGACGTTTTTTCCTTCTATGCTACAGCACGTATTCAACAGAAAACTGGCAGGGTCGTAGCTAAGAAATCTGAGGAGAAAAGATGGATGGCTGAGATTAAGAAGTTTGTTCTGTATTCCCTTATTAATCGCCTCTGTCTGTTTTGTGATATCTTTTGAGGATTTTGCAGTGGACTCTGCATCTGAATGGACTGTTCTCTTTTCCATTGATCTGATAATCTTTTGTGCAGGCCGATTACCTACTATTCTAGCTCAAATTTGCAGAAGAAGAAATCTGCATGTGGCACCAGAAGAAGGTAGTCTCTTCACTCTTTATTTACTCTAAATGTTCAACTGTATGAGTTCTGTTCGATTCCTCTGTGTAAGTCATTTGTGCTTAGTCATGGAAATTTGTATGTTGAATTGACAGGGATAATGATTTGCACCGTGTGCTTTTCATGCCCAACGGACTGCCAGATGGTGCTGAGTTAGCTTACTATTCCAAAGGACAGGTATGCGCTTTTTTCTTTTGCTATGCGTATGGACTCATCTGCCATTTTAGTTTTTATAGATTCTGCTTCGTTGCAGAGAATACTTAGTGGACACAAAGAAGGAAATGGAATAGTCTGCAGTTGTTGTCACACTGAGGTAAATTGATTGTCAGGTGCTTTTATATTGTGTGAATATCATATAATTCTCCATCTTTATGTATTTGATTTTGTTTTATTCTCTCTTGGTGAATAGATAAGCCCGTCACAGTTTGAGGCTCACGCTGGATGGTCTGTTAGACGTCAACCGTAAGTAGCTTTAAATAATAGTAGCTCGGAATGTCACATTTGAGTACTTGGTGCTGATTTATGCTTTCAATATTTTTATCCAGATACCGCAACATCTATACTTCCAGTGGATTAACACTTCACGACATAGCTCTGTCATTAGCAAGTGGACAACAGGTGGCTACTGGCAGCAGTGATGATATGTGTGCAGTGTGTGGAGATGGAGGAGAGTTGATTATTTGTGATGGATGCCCTCGGTCTTTTCATGCAGGTAGGTGTTCTCTATTGGTTGATTAGCTGGTTTTGTACTTGTTCTGATATATGTGTTGCTCTAATTTTATTTTAGTTATGTTAGCTTTTTTTAGCCCATGAGTAATCACAGCAAAGTAGGATGAGAGGAAAACTTATTTTTCTGAATATGTATTCCTTGAAAGATAATAAAATAAAAGTAGAAGATAATGAGGGAAAACATTGTGGTGGTTGGGTGTATTACATTTTTCTGAATATGTATTCCTTACAAGACACATTGTGGTGGTTGGGTGTATTACATTTTATTCAATGAGGGAAAACTTGTTATTATTCTTATTATATTCTTTAGCATCATATATACGTCCCTTTGATGAAAAATCATGACTCATTTTTTATTATTTTGAATCCATGTCA
Source organism: Embelia ribes (assembly GCA_001753735.1). NCBI lineage: Eukaryota > Viridiplantae > Streptophyta > Magnoliopsida > Ericales > Primulaceae > Embelia > Embelia ribes. The sequence goes on from MKEJ01090010.1 coordinate 4,217, forward strand.
GTATGCATGTCCATATATTTCAATTTGATTACTTCATTTTTTTCACTTTGAATCTTTTTCTTGTACAAGTTGTCTGTTTGTTCGCCTTTATGAAGTCAAATTCTGTAGGTTTCTAAATTCTAATTCTAAGAAACCAGTTACATTTCTTTTTAGCTGTTACAACCTTAATAGATTCGACGTGATATCTAGATTTATACATTAATTACTCTGAACGCTTTTACTCTGTTGCTGCTTGCAGTTTGCTTGGATTTAGAGACTGCTCCTAATGGTGACTGGTACTGCCCATTCTGTAGAGACAAAGTAGTCCTGGGACAGAAAACTACTGGAGAGCCGTCAAATATGGGTAGGCCTAATAAAATACGGAGGACAAGAGTTGTTAAATCCCCCGAAATTGAAACAGGCGGTTGTGTTTTCTGTAGGTAAGCCCCAGAATTTAGTATAGGGTGTTGTATCTTCTGCAGGTTCATGACTATACATGCACTGGAAATTTATTGTACAAGGTGTTATTTCGCCATAACTTTAGGAATAGTTGCACTTTGTGCATGAAATTTCATATATTCTATTATTCTTTTTTCCCATTTATTAGAACATATTGCTGGTTTGCTCTTTGTAATTATTGAGTTGTGTGTTGTAAATAAGTTTCAAGATCATGCTTTCCTCTTGGTTTATTAGTATTCTTGCTTTGTACGATTAGAGGGTTCTAAACATGATATAATCAATATGAGTTGGTGTTGCCACTGTGATATGTCAGTCTCTGATAGATTGTGTGTTCTCCTTGTTAATTGTACTATATTTTCTATCATTTTTGGTTGTAATGTTCTTGCTTAGTGTTGGACGCCATTTTTTGTTTGTATTTCTCCATCTTTTGTGAATTTCACTTGGTTTTGATTTTTAATATGGTTTACTAGATCAGCATGTGTAATAGATAGTTACAGATTGACTCTTCTATAGAAATCAATTCGCATGAGTTTTTCGTGCAGTGTCAAACTATACTGTGGCATCAAATTTTGTAGTGGGCATTTGATGAAGGTAGCACAGCATTGTCTTGTATCCTGGTCTCTTTTTTCTGTAAGAATTCATCATTTTGACAATTTTTTGAATTAAGGACAGTAGGTTTCTAGTCCTGAAAACATCTGGTAGCCTTCGGAATGACGTTCTTGTTGGTCTGATCGATTGAAACTGTGTTTTTGGCTGCTGTTGTGGTCAATATTTGGTTTGTACCCTCTTCTGTAATGTTAACAATAGTAAATTTCTTTTTATATTTGCAGAGCTAATGACTTTAGTGCCGGAAAATTTGATGACCGAACAGTAATGCTTTGTGACCAAGTAGGGATTGCATCTTCTTGTGCTTTTTATGCTGCTTATATTGTACTGCATTTTGATGATTTACATGTGACTGTTTATTCCTCGTCAGTGCGAGAGGGAGTACCATGTTGGCTGCTTGCGTGACAGGGAGTTAGCTGATCTGAAAGTAAGTTTCAGAATGTGTGTAATGCCTTTGGCTTGTAACTATGCGGTTACTTACTATAGTTTCACACATTTGCAGGAATTGCCCAAGGATAAGTGGTTCTGTTGTGACGACTGCACAAAGATTCATGTTGGACTGCAGAATATAATTTTAGTTGGAGCTGAGGCACTGCCAACTGCGGCAGTAAAAGTTATACACAGGAAGCATTTAGGGAAAGGTTTTAGTGAAGGAGCTGCTAATGATGTTCAATGGCAAATTTTAAGTGGGAAAAGTCGTGTCCCAGAACACTTGCCAATACTGTCTAGGGCCACAGCTATTTTCCGGGTCAGTCTTTGCTTACATGGAATTATTTTCACATGGTGGTGCTGTTATTTCATAAGATAAAGTGCAGGAATTGTCTGCTTCTCTTCATAGTGTTGTCGGACAGTATTGAAACAAATAATATCGAAGAAATGATACCGAAAAGATTGGTTGATTGTTTTTAGCCTAATACGAACAAAGGCGTACGTTTTGCTAAAAACAAACCAAGAATCTTGGTATCTAACACCCAAGAACAAGAGTTCCAAACTCAAATCAAATAAACTCCAAGTTTATTTCATCAAAATATCACTTAGAGAAAATAATAAAGCAAAGGCCTATTTACAGGCTCTCAACAAAACCTACGGAGCCTAACTCAAATAGGACTACCACAACGAGAAAGCAATTAAAATAAATGAAACCCAGGCATTTATCTCCAAATACTTAATACTAACTAATGAATAAAATAGCCATGCATCACCACCATTCACCCCAACACCATTTTGGGGATCTAGTGTGAACACTCCCTATATTTCAACCTCTACTTTAGAGTTTGAGCTCTAGGAATTAAACTTTAGAGAATGAGAATGGATATACTAGTGGGAATGCCCTGATTATGATCATTAGCTAGAGTCATAATTTTATTTTAACATCTAAAAAGAGAAAAGCTAGATAATTCTTTTCTAGTGGGCCGTTTGTGTTAATCAACAGCTGGTTTACTCAGCTACCCAATTTTCGCACTCACAAACAATAATTATATGATTAATAGGCAGAATCAGAAATTGTAAAGTTGAAGAATTTAGTGAGAGAAATTAGAGAGGGACTCACTGGGGGAGATGGGGAGGAGAGAAACCCTAGCAGCTCTTCGAGTTCGTTCGCCATTTTTACACCTCTCGTCGCCGTCTGTTATTTATTTATTTGTATTTATTTATTTATTTAGAGAATTCCTTCCATAATGTTTTCAGCATTTTGGATCCCCAAAATACCCTTGGTGTTGACCCATATTTACTTGCTATATCATAAGAACATTTATATTGTCTTCTTTAATTTTTCTATTTCAGGAAAATTCTGAAAATATTACAGCAAAGTTTTTTTAGTGAAGAAAATTACTATCTAATATTTTTTTTTATTAAAGATTATGTTTTTTCAAAAAAAATTTTTAGAATTTATTAATTTTTTAGATGTATAAAAATAATTTTTTATAAAAATTGGTGCAGCCCCATTTTACTTTGTACGGAAATTAATCTCTTAAGGAAATAAAATAAAAAAAATTAAATGAGAAAGCTCTAATAAGAAACCCCCAAGCCATTCATCTTCCAAAGAGATTAATAGTTGTTCCCATTACTTAACTTGCATATAAAAAATACGTTGCTTTATAAATAATCAATCAGTTTTGGAATTCAGAGCTAGCTAAGCTAGGATAGGACAATGAGAATCATTCCATTTTGGAATTGGAATTCGATCTAAGGCTTTTATTTCGTCGATCCAAGCTGATACTTTCGCAACATTCGAAAAGTGCATTATAGCTTGGTGATTACAGATATGCTATACTTTTCAAATGTTTAATTTCTTATGGATTTCAATCAACTTTAGGTTTTAACCTTGTATGTATTGTTGCTGATTAATTTGAAGATTTTGGTCTATCTATATTTCCACATATATATAAAAAATGGTCAGTCAGATCATTAATTACTAAAAAAACTTCAATTATATTTTATTTATTTCCTATGCTTACGTATTTTTGTTTTTTCAGAATAAAAACCATCAATTTACCAAACATCACACTATTTTTCAAGGCAACTTTTACATATTTTTAACCAAATATTATGATTGTATATGTTTTATAATCAACTTTAAAAAGTAGCCTCGAGAAGCGAATTTTGATCAGCACCAACATTTCCAAATTAGGCCTTAGTATCATACAATGAATTGGGATTTGATAGAATTATTCTCGGAGGATTTGAAAATTTTAGTTATTAATAAATATTTCTTCGCTCAATTTTCCTCATAGATTTGGATAAATTTAAGTTTGAGGTAGCAATTGTTGCCAAGTAATTTGGGAATTTGAGGTACATTTGAATTGTTGTAGACTAAATTTCCATAAAATTTTCTATTAATATATAGCTACGAAACTGTATCGTTGCTTGTTTTTGAGAAATTGTGATACATAAGAATTTCCGTACATTGGATTGAAAATTTTAGGTAGATTTGAGATATAAAAGAATTTCCATAAAATTTTCTATGATTGTATAGCTACGAAACGTAATGAAGTTAGTGGATTTTGGATGGAAAGTCACAGTGAAGGAAAGAAATCTGAAAATGATAAAAATTGTGCGACTCAATGGGTATCAATTGATTGATTAGTGACTCAATTGTGAGCTTTGGAATATTTGTGACGGAATTGAAAATCACCTCTAAGATAAGGGACGACGGTTGGGATTAATATACGTTTGAACATAAAAATGAGTTGGGCTAGAAAATGAAAGAGTAGTATGTAAAACCCAAAATAATTAGAAAACTTCTCAATAAAGACATTTATAAACACAATTATAAGAAGTTTCTAAATTTGAAAATATTTCTAGAGAAATTTTAGAAATATATTTAGAAAGTAAAATAACAACCCTTTGATTTAATCAATCTTCACCATCTATTTTGGATGTAGAGCAGTATAAATAGTTATAGTCACCTTAATTTATAACCAAGCCAAAATAAGTCTTCAAGTCCAGAGCGATAAAATTCTTAGTAATAAAATTACTAAGTTCCTCCTTTGTTATTAAAACACTAAATAGAAACTCAAGAGAACGATTACGGGTAAATTGAAACAATTGAAATTTGTAAATGAAAATTATGAAGGGTGAAATGAAATAAATCAAACGCTTTAGGGTAAAAATGAAAACCAAGCGTAAGTTAAGTAAGTAAAATGAAATAAGTAAGAACAATAAGGGGAAATATGAGATTTAAGAGAAATCGTATGGAAATTTGAAATTTTTGCTTTAAACTAATAAAAAGTAGTCTTCTCAGGGCGAAAGCTCTGATCAAGGAGAAAAATAAGTCGCCGGTGAAAGTTGAGTGGCTTTTTTAGAACTTGTTTGCGTTGCATTGATTAAATTTGTAGATCAATTTTGTGCCCTAATTTTTGTGAGATTTATTAGTTTAATTAGATGATTATTCGATAAAATATGGCGGGACTTGCTTTGATTTCGAGACTCAAGGAAAACCAAAGGCTATGGAAAGGGGCTTTCGCTGTTGTCGGGATCATGTCTACTCTCGTCATCTATGGCGTTTTACAGGTTCCCATTTTTAGGAAATTATATTGTTTTCACTTCTTTTATAAAATTTGAAATTAATGACACTGGATGTGGATGGTTTTTATTTCTGTACTAAGATGTAGGTTGTATATTCATTCATTTTTTTAATTGCAGTCTGGGATATGTAAGCCGTAGAGTTAGTTATTTTCGTTTTGAAATTTGGCTGCAACCATGTTTAAATATAAAAGTAAATTGCAGACTCCCAAGTTTAGGTGTTACCGTACTTTTAACTACATATAACAAAGGCCTTTTTTCCTGCTCAGTTTAAGAGAAACCCTGGTGTTGAGGAACTAGATACGTGAACCCTTGAGATTGATGGCATTGCCACTCGTGTAACTATTTTGAACGCCTTCATAATAATCTCTAAAATTCTCTAAAATAGATGCCGGGGTATGGAACATTAGACCCCTTAAACTTAATATATTTGGGGATGAACACTAGTTCCTAATTCAAGGGAGGATTGAAAAGTGTTTGGATGCACGGGTGGGAGCATTAATGATCCCACGAGGGGGTCCCGGGGGACAACGCCCCCTCCCTTACCCCCCACGTGATCTGAGATTTTTGTAGGAAACATATGTAAAATTTAATTTTACAATTTGTGTGGGCACGACCCCCAAAATTTCTACCTTTACAGTTAACTTAGAAAAAAATTGAACTCGTCCCCACACACAAATATCTTGGGTCTGGCACCGAGTGGGAGGGTTCCCAAGAGTTTAATACCTAAAATTTTGCAATTAGGAGCATGAGCGGGAGTGCACGGAAGGTAGAGAAACCTGATTTTCCCATCACTTTGTTCAGCGATGGATATTATTTCTTTTCGTGAACGTGAAAAGTGTATATTAAAAAAACATGTGGTATATGAATTTAGAGAAAAAGCTGTTGTAAAGAAAAATATGATTATAAGCAAAGGTATATAAGAAGTTAGTGGACTAGGGACTTGTCTATTAAGAGGATTGATGATTGGCTTTGCATATGCAGTGGACAAACTTTACCCAAGTTGAATTCTGTGAATACTGGTATAGTGTGATTTTACATGTTATCTACATATCCTCCATGGTGAAATTATTGCTAGACTACCTCACATTTTTTATTTTTTTGGAAAAATTCATTATGTTTATTTTCTAACTCATGCTATAACCTTGGCTTCATGGTTATCCTACTTTGAGACTGCTGATGATTGAGAAAATTAACTCTTTCAGGAAAAGATAATGAGAGTTCCTTACGGGAAGAAAAAAGAGTATTTCACATACTCGTTGTTTCTCGTTTTCTGCAATCGTCTAACAACATCAGCGGTCTCAGCTGGTGCTTTACTGGTATGACATACCATCTGGATCGAAGAGATCGTGCGAGCTTTAAAGATATTACAAGTCAACTATATTTACGTATTTTTTTTGTTGACTTATGTTTTTTGTGATTTAATGTTTTATTTCTAGGCAAGTAAAAAAGTCTTAGATCCTGTTGCTCCAGTTTACAAGTACGGTCTTGTATCAATATCAAACATACTAACAACCACATGTCAATACGAGGTAATCATTTTCACTTAAAGAGGATCAAGTGTGCTAGATTCTTTTCCAGAGACATTCTGGAGCAATAAATGTATGAGTAAATTTAGAGGCTGAGGATTTTTGAAGTATCTCCGCTTTAATCTTGTTTGTTCTGGACCTTCCTTTCAGGCACTCAAATATGTCAGCTTTCCTGTCCAGACGCTTGCAAAATGTGCCAAAATGATCCCTGTAATGGTACGTATGCTTGTGTAGCCCACTAAAATGATACCTGAATCGCCTGTCCATGCCAAAGAAATTTCTTCGAATAAACTTTGAACATAATGTTGGATAGAAAAAGAAAAATAGGAATTTATCGTGCTATAACTCCCGAGTGGAAGTACTCATCATTGGAAAAAAGAACATCTAAGGTGAGCACCTTTTGAAACATGCCTGTCTTAGCTTATAGCAAGACATTGCTAGAGAATAGCATGTGGTCGGATATTGGACTGTCCGGTACAAGAGATAGTGTAGAGCATTCCCACTAGCCTTTCTCATTTAATTTCTACATTTCACTTTCTAGAAACCCATTTCTCCTACTAGAAATCCACATTTTACAAATCGCTCACACCAGTCTTTCTAAACAATTGAGAATAATTATATATATTATAATAAAATATAAAAAAATATTTTCCTTAATCTTTAGTTCTTAACCAATGTTATAAAGATTTGCTGGGGAAAAAATATTTTTTAATAGAGAAATTGTGAATAATTATTGTAGCATTTCTGTAAAGTTTTCTAGGAACTCAAAGAAATGGAAAGACTACTGTGAGACATGGATCTCGTTTGATTTCTCATTTGAGAAATAAAAGGGGAAAAATCTAATGTTTAGAAATGCTGATGTGTATGCTCTTAGGTTGAATTTGAGCTAAGGTTTGGTTTGAGGGCGGCCAAACCCACCTACTCTCTATTCGAAATAAACATAAAAAATTATGAGGACCCTAATGGTCTTTAACACTTAAAGTTGAAATGTTATATTTTTCATTTATACTCTAGTATCCAACTCTAAATGGTGAACTTCTGGATTAATCCTGTGCTTGATTCTAGCAGATTTGGAGCACTTTTATTATGCAAAAGGTGTACAAGGCTCAAGACTATTTACTGGCTTTTCTAGTGATGCTTGGTTGTGCACTATTCATTCTATATCCGGTAAATCATGTGCTTCTACCCTTGAGTCATCAAACTGCTGAAAAATTTAATATTTGCAGATAAAGATATATGTATGCAGTTTTTAATTCCATTTTATGTTACCCCCTCTCTTTGCCTGCATACATTGAACAGAACCAGGCATCTATGATAGATAGCAAAAAGGTGTTCTCATTCAATATCCATTGCAAAAACCAAATGGTAGACGCCAGATGACTGTCAACTAAAACTGTTGAAAATTTCTAAAAGGCCGCCATAATTAATATTGGGTTATAGTGGAAGCATTAAACCTTTTGAAAGATTATCCTTAAATGATTTGCACCTGAATTGGTATTTGACGATTTCAGGAAAAAATCAGTAGGCATTGTGAGAACAACCATGGAGGAAATTTTAGCTTATTATTCTTGTTTATGAATGTGACTTCTCTGAGATTTTGCAGAAACGTTGATGTTGTTTTGTATTTGTTTGTAGGCAGTAGGTGATATAAGTCCGCGTAACAGAGAAAGGGACAGCACAATATGGGGTGTCTCACTCATGATAGGTTATTTAGGGTAATCGGCTAATTATATCCTTTGTAATTTTATTTTGTTATTATATGATTAATCGTCTCGTGTATCTGTTTTATGTTCCTAACTGGCCATATTTTTGTCATGGAAAAAGTAGAAATGCAATTGATCTTTTGCATTATTTTCACTCATTGTAAATTTCTCAGGTTTGATGGGTTTACAAGCACTTTCCAGGATAAGTTATTCAAAGGCTATGACATGGAAATACACAATCAGATATTCTACACCACATTGTGCTCTTGTTTTCTCAGCTTAACTGGTAAGTTGACTGCTTTTTTAGATCGCGCTTGATACTAGGAAGTTTGTGTGTCAACTATATCCTTCTATAGACCATTTTCCCATAAATTTTTTCATTTAAACTTTTAATTAGAGGGTATCACTGGGTTGCTGTTGTGTTAAGTGTATATTGTCATAACCTTTTCTTTTATCTTTATAAGAGGGGATAGAGCTTCATGGAAGTGGTAACTTAGTATTTGTTTGAGCATTGCCTTCTCTTGATGATATTTCCCAACATCTGGAATTTTCAACTGCCCTTATTAATTGTATTAGTTTGTGCACATTTGTGCTGATACATATTACTGGCGGTTTTACTTAATCAGGTCTAATAATTCAGGGGCAGCTTCTTATGGCAATAGATTTTGCATCACGCTACCGTGATTGCTTTTTGGATATTGTACTTTTGTCCACTGTAAGTGATCCTCTAGATCATACCCTCCTTTTTCGCTTCTTTTCAAATTTGCCTCTTTTTTCGTTTGAAATTATGTCAGTGCAATTTCATGCATATGCACGTAGAACTATTTTTCTGAATTAATTCTTTTTTTGCTGCAGGTGGCAACGGCTAGTCAATTTTTCATTTCCTACACCATTCGGACATTTGGTGCCCTCACATTTGCTACCATAATGACTACAAGACAGGTAAGAAGCCTAATTTCTCATGATGTCTATATTTGTGCTTCATCATGTGCCTCAAGTCTTTCCCATTATTTTTTTTCTCTTCAATTTTTTATGACTCGTACAGTTGGTGAGCATTCTGCTATCATGTGTTTGGTTTGCTCATCCCCTTAGCTGGGAGCAGTTCCTCGGAGCTGTAAGTCTCATCCGTAAATGCACTCACTTCAATTTATATTTAAACTCTGCTGAAGACTGTCATGCTAATTGTGTTTCTCATTTATCAGGTCATTGTTTTTGGTTCTCTTTATGCAAAAGCCTTCTTGAGAAACAAACCTCAGAAACCTTTGCCAGATGAAGAAGTGGAACGAGGAGAATTGGTTCCTCTCAAAGGCAACCCTTGATTCGGGTCCGTCTTGTGGTCCCTTGTTGCATTATCGATCTTAGGCAACTTGTGTGGTTGATGAGGTGTTGCACCAGATGGAAATGGTTTTGTGAGAGGTAACAGAAGTCTGTCTGGTTGTGGTTTTTTGTAGCAGTTTTCCCGATGGAAAAAAAATTAAAGACATTATTCTTTTCACTTAGAATAGATGAACAAGTTGTCTTTAGATAGGAACAAGTGATGCAGTGAAATTTATGCCAATGACTTAATATCTTCTCTTTTTTTCCCATTTAGGCAACCCAAATTGTTGGGATTAAAGTTGGATTTGTTTGTTTGTTATTCTTTTCGTTTCAATAGGTAATAGACTCTGCATGCTAACAACTAGTAATGACTGTAAGATTTAGTCTGTTATTTCTGATTTAATTTTTTTATTCCAGTTTTTCTTTATCAGAAAGAGAAAGTATGATGCAAATGGTACAAGCTATATTCGTGAATAAGCTTGGGCTTGGCTCTTTAGGGCAGAGTTTTTCTCGGGTTCCTTCATTTAATAAATGAGCCGAGTTTGAACAACAAAATATGGCTCTTTAGGGGCAGAGCTTTACTCGGGCTCCATTTAATAAATGAGCCGAGTTTGAACAACAAAATATGGCTCGTTAGATAAACGGACTGAGTTTAAACAACTGCCGACTCGGCCTCGTTAAGGGTTCAGGTTCGTTTGATTTATGTATTTGT